>MU277983.1:1472247-1482343 GCA_022385765.1 Trametes cingulata | reverse complement strand
ATTTTCCCGCGCGAGGACTTGGGCGCTTATCCAGCGTTTAATCGTTGCTTTTCGAAATGCTTTCGGTCTAATATACAGAGACATTTCGAAAAGGCGAGTGTGGACTCTACCAGAAGCATCAGCGACTGCTGCTTCTCCGGAGCCAGTGGCCAGTCAGCCACAACTCAGCCGCACTCCGACGCCACAGAGCTCGGCAGCAGCGACCGACTCAGACTTCTGTCCAGATGCTGAGGATTGCACATCGTGGGATGGAGGCATCAATCATGTGCTTGTCTCGGATGACGAGCAGTCCAAAGAGTCAGTGTTCGAGTCTGGAGAGAGCTCGAGCTCTGATGCTGAGCTTGAGGAGCTCGAGGGCGACGGGCTGTTTGCCAGCCTCGCCGCACAGCACACGCACACCAATGCTGGCAAAGCAAGCGATGGGAAAGGGGCGTCCAGCCAGGTTCCCTATGGGCCATTGCTCCGGAATGTGACCACTCGAGGGTGGAAGAAGGCGGAGTCCGAACGGGCGCTGGGATACAACGGCCATTCAGCGCGCTGTCATGCACCAATCAGGATTGGCACATGGGCAGGCTGATACAGCAGAGCCTGCAACCGACCGGAAGGCACCAGAAGGCTCTAGCAGCACCAGGATGGGCCCTAGCACTAGAAAGCATACTCCAGAAGGTCCTAGCAGCAACTTATCACACCCGGAAGGTTGGAGAAGGTTCATCACAGGACAGAATGCACAAGGAATAGTCTGAAAGGTTCTGAGAGGTTCTGGAAGGTTCTGGAAATCCCCACACACCACCATTGCCTAGTTGAAATCATCTAGAACATTCTAGAATACTGGTCACCAGATGCACCTCAGAAGTCTCTGCAAAGTGCTTGAAGCTTCTGGAAGGTTCTGGAACCGAAGCTTGAGAGAAGTTTGACTTACGAGGAAGGCTGAATAAGACAATTGCAAATTGTAGGATACGATTGGTAAGAATGGAAGGGAAAGGAAGGTTTTAGAAGGTTCTAGTAGTGATGCTTTGTCAGATTGCAGTGCCGCTGACTCATGTAAAATACACATTCTCACGCCTCGAGCAAAAGGTATAAATACCGGCTCGTGGTATACAATCTATAGGTTACCTTTTCTCTCTTTAACCCCTCTGAAGTTGAGTTCAGACAACTTCAGTGCAACAGCAAGCACAGTCAGTACCAGCAGCAGCCCACAGTCAGTCAGTCAACAGTCAGTATCAGCACCAGCATCAGCACCAGCAGCAGCAGTCAGCAGTCAGCAGTCAGCAGTCAGCAGTCAGTACCAGCATCAGCAGTCAGCCGTTCAAATCAGATTAGTTGGAGTCCGTCTGGGATTTTGCGACAACTACTGATCCACCGTCGAAGTATAGGCGTACGTACACGCACCGAGCAGTAAGGAAGAGACAGCACGAACCTAGCAGTATAGGGGAAACTCTGCCCAAATTTCTAAGGCCCAGCAAGACTTAGGAACATCTTTCACATCAGCACACATCTATTCAACTCTATTCCACACACGTGGTGTATAGCCTCAGGATTAGCCCGTTTAAGCTTAGGTCACGAACTTGGCAAGGCCTCTGTTGGAAAATAGTAAACCCCACAAGCTTTGCGGCATTTCTGGATCAATACAGTCACCTCTCGTCATCACATACATTGTAGGAGATCTTGTGGAGCAGGCTCACTTGCGAGTACCACAGACCTCTGACGTGATCGACTTGGTATCCCTACCTCACAGATACATCCCCATTCCCCTTTTTTTTTTTTTTTCGGGTTCCCTTCGGCCTTCCTTGGGGCCCCCGGGGGGGGGGATTGATATTTGTTCCTCAAGACCTACCTGAGCATTCAGCACCCAGTGGATATATTCAATACCAACAATCTACAATTTCCGACATCAAGCATGTCAGAGAATCAGAATCTAGGAGGGTACCGAAGCCCCTCTGGAGCCAGCGACTTCACCATGTCATCAAGATCAGTCTTGGAGATGCCCCTTGAAGGTACCCGAAAGGCACCAAAGCAGTTCAGGGGTGACGCAGCAGATATTGAGCCATTCTTGAGGAAGTTTGAGAGGCTCGCATTAGTAAATGGATTAACAGACGATGAGAAGTGCCAGACAGTTCTGGACTATTGCGGAAGGACCGTACGGGAAACTATTGAGGGATTTTCCTCTTACCAGAACGGCAAGTGGGCGAAGCTCAAGGAAGATATTAGAGTATTCTGGAATGCGGACCTGGAGTCTAAGAGGTTTAGAGTGAAGGATTTGCAGCGCTTCGCATCTCGGTCCCGCGATGACCCTATTCTGGAATTGAAGGACTGGAGACAGTATTTAAGGAAGTTTATCAGGATTGCAGGATGGCTTCTAGGCCAGAAGAAAATCACGGAGAAAGAGTACGCATTCTACATGTGGACGGGATTGCACCCCAGCTTTCGTAGGCGCCTTGAGGCCCGAATTCTACTTGCAAACCCCAAGCATGATATGGCAGAGCCTTTTGACCCAGAGGATATTGATAAGGCAGCAAAGGCACTCCTCAGTGTAGACAGGTTTGATACTGAGAGGCTAGGGTCGGATGAGGCATATGATGAAGATTCAGATGATGATGAAGAGGATGACTTCCGAGAGGTCACTGGCTTGAGCAAGCGTGGCAGCCGTCGGGTACCAGCCCGGAAGCGGTCTGCAGAAGAGAATGATGAGGATGATGAAGATAGCGACCCCGATGAAATGGAGTCACACAGAAGGAGACTGCGGGAGGAGCTCCGCAAGCAGCAAGAGAAGGATAAGGGTTCAAGCAAGCAACCCTCAAGCACTGGTCCAAAGTCTAAGGAGGAAGCTGCTGAGTTAGAAACTCTTCTGGATAAAATGGCTAAGTTGTCGCTCAATGACAAGAACTATGGCCTAGCTTTTGTTAGGGCTCGTCAGATTGACCCAAGCATTACCGCATATATTCAGAAGCCAATCCTAAAGCCACCCTCCATTGCATATGAGCATGATGTTCCTCGAGATGTTCCACCGCATATGGGCAGACCAGATGTCAACCGTTTCCTACCTCGCAGGCCACCTCCACCACCAGGCACTGGGTGCTATGGTTGCGGAACAGTGGGGCATGTCATGAACGTCTGTCCTAAGCTTCAGGAATATCTAGCAAACAGGCAGGTCAAGCGCAACCATCGTGGACAAATAACCGACAACGCTGGGCAGGTTATTCGACGAGAGAATAATGAGACCATTGTCCAGGCTATTGAACGCACTCTCCCCAAGGTCAACTTTGTGATGTATGGTACACCGGCTGAAGAACAGGAAGAACCTCAATCAGAGGAGGAGACAGATGTTCTGGTATACCCAGTCGAGAGAAGAACCAAGGAGACAAAGACTGCACGGAAGCAGGCATTTGATGGAGTCCAGGTTCCACGATCAGACAAGGGCAAAAGCCGGGAGTCAGGAAGTGCACCACACACCTCTGCGGCTCAGCCTCGAGTCCCTATGCAGCGTCTCATACCCATGGAGACACAAGCGGAGACATTTAACCCGGATAACGACATTGAGATGATTGAAGACCGCACTCAAGTTCAGCGCAAGAAGGTCCAGGCCTCAGAGCCTGCTGCAGAAAAGACTCGATGGACTCCTCGTGCATCGGACGTTAGCAAGACTGTCGACCCAGGGAAGATTGCGGAGAAACTCCTCGACTTACCAGTCACACTCCAGGTCCGGGATATTGCAGGAGCTTCAAGAGAGGTTGCAAGCAGCCTCATAGATATGCTCAAGTTGAAGAAGGTGGAATCAGTCTCAGCTCACCCTCAGCCACCCGCTGCGCACTTAGTCACCTCGCGTGCTGGATCCCTGATATATTTGGATATGGACTGCAATCACAAGCCAGTCAGGTTCATTATTGATACTGGTTCCCAGCTCAATATAATCAGTGACAAGGTCTGCAAAAATATTGTCCGGCGTCCAATCAACACAGCAGAAGCTATAACTATGCGAGATGCGAATGGTGGCGTAGGCAAACTCCTAGGACTAGTTGAGGACATACCACTCAAGATAGGACATGTTAAGACACCAATCAGTGCATACGTAGCAGAGAACCCACCATACGATGGCTTACTTGGTCGACCATGGCAGCAGGCACACAAGATTGGTATTGAAGAACGTGAAGATGGAACCTACCTTGTTTTTCCTACGGCAAATGGATATCCACGGTCAGAAATGCTGGTAGCACCCCAGGAGCCAGAACACGGAGCAGGAGTATATTCGGCAGTTATTACAGAGTGGTCAGTCGACCACGCTACTCGAATGGTGCATGCAGTCTCGGACAATGCATGTCGCAAAACAGAAAATGAGGAGGACTACGAGGACTTGCCAGATTTACTCACAGACTCAGAGGGCAGTCCCTCAGATGATGAACTGTCACCCGCAGCAGATCATGAGGATGAGGCAAGCGACAATATTCTCCCTATTGTAGAGGAAGATGATGAAGACCCATTTATTGCCCCTGAATCTGATAATGAGCACTCAGAACCTGAAGCCAGTGAAGATGGTCTTTCAGACCTAGACTCTGACATATTTGATCAGCCACGAACCAGATATATTCCTATGGGCCAAGTATTTAGCCCAGCATATGCCACTACGGAAAATAGTCTGGGAGTCAGAGCAAGTCTTATGGCAGAAGCTGGTCCCATAAATATTTCCTCCCGATCATCCATGGTATATCAAGACCCAGAGGATGGAAGCCAACCTATGTATCTTCTGCACAATGCTCGCCTGCAGAATCAGTATGGGGTTCAGTATGGTCATATCCTGGTCAGCTCGCTGGTACCTCTCCATACAGCAGAAACTGTTAGGGAACACACAGTGTCTCAGGGAGATATTCAAGTTGCTAGTGTACTATCAGAACATCCACAGTCCACAGGCCATCAATCTCGGAAGCCACCACCCCTTACAGTACTATGGGTTCAGATTGGCCTCAAGCGCTTACCATTTGTACTGGATACAGGCTCACAAGTGGACTGCATTAGGACAGACTCATTTCGGAAATTTGGAGGTACACCTAGACCTATGGGACACTGGAACCGGATTATCAATGCAGCAGGCCAAGAACTTACTTGCCGAGGAGTATGGCGGACACCAATAATATTCGGGAATATTCAGTCGACAGTAGATCTACACATTGTGGATGAGATCACAGCTCCAGGCATCCTAGGCCAACCTTGGCAACGTCTCAACCAAGCATGGATCAAATATTCAGTCGATGGCATGTCAGTGGGTGCTCGCTCGCCCAACGGATTGCTTACATACGAGGTCTTGATCTCATCACCGCAAGCTCAAGAAGCTGCATGGCAGGAGGCAACCACACCACATATTCAGGAGCACAGCAACCCGCATGGCGACATCCCCATAATTGATTTCTCAGAGTCGCACGTACTTCAACAAATGATGGACCCAGTGAAAGTGGATGTAGGAGTTCAAACAGAAGTCTTGCAGAGCAATGAGCAGTCGGAAGATGAATCCAGGAATGAGGAAGACACTGAAGAGAATGAGCAAGGAGATGCAGATGATGAACGGAGTACAGAGAGGGAGGAGCTGCCTGCACCGGTGGCTAGTACATCAGGAAAGGCAACTTTGACCTCAACACCACTCGAGGTTGATGCGTGGATGTACCGACAACTACTGATCAAGCATGCCGCAGAGCTAGACTTAGAACGCTCAGTCCGGCAGCCCCAAGTGGAGGATATATTAGTTCATCGCTCAGACAGGTTTGACCTCAAGGAGGGACGTAAGTTCAATATATCTGAGGAGGAAGATCTGTTCCTACTCCGCAACATTGCATTCAAGGTTGGAGACGAAACACGATACGGACATGGTGTATTGCATGTTTGTTATTTCCCGCCACCCGCAGATGGCAAGGACATGAAGGCGGAGGGGAAGTCATCACTCGCCGAATTGAAACGGAAACGCCCACGTATACACTATCGGGAATGTATGGATGCTATTGAGGAAGTTACAAAACTGCATTGGGAGCCGGATGACCCATACCAGACAGAATACCGACGATGGGACCCACCGACTGCCCGTGCGCAGGTTTGGCCAGGATCCGACCCAGAACGTAGAGTAGACTGGAGTTCGCCGGATGCAGACGGAGATAGCCGGATGGGGGACTCAGACCAAGCAAATAAGGACGGCCGAACAGCCCGAAGATCATTCACACGTACAGTATCGCACAAGTCGCTATCTGGCAGCGATGGTGGACTCTCATACACGCAGCGCACACCGCCGGACACGTAGCTCATCAGTGCGCAGTGCATTAACAGCGTGTATGGTACGGTACATAGGGTCATAAGAAATCATAACGCTCGACGATGATGACGACGACCAGCCGCTCTAGCCAAGAAAGTCTATTCCAAGAACCTGTACCCGAGGGATCAGTCAGGAGTAGAAGTGAGATGATAGAGATGGAGTACGTACCAAGAAGAGAGACTGAGGGGGGTTGCATGGCAAGAGAGTAGGGGCACGCACAGGCCTGACCGTGTATGACGCTCCTCCTCCCACGAAGGACACGCCAGCGAGTGGTGCAGGAGAAAGTATCTACACACAAAGACAATGAGCGAGGTCGCTGCACGAGCAGGTGAGGTACTCACAAAAGATAAGGAAATAAATACATCCCGCCACGCACGACTGCTCAGAACAGCATGACCGTCACGAAGGTCTCTACGACATACCAGTCAGCGTTCAATGAAGCATACATCAGACGGAGTGGAGGACTTACGAGGTCGTGCAGGAAGAGACGCCGTGCCCCAGGGCAAGGCTAAGGGCGAGGACAACCGGGATGGACAAAGGTGACCCCGAGAGGAAGAAGAAGTCGGGGCGAAGGAGAGTCGCTCGAGAGGGGCAGGTTTATATCAACACAGCTAAGCGCCAACCACGTAAGCAAGCATCACCCATCAAGACGTAAAGACAGCACCATGAGCACGCAGAACTCGAGCCTGAAACGGCGTGATTATCAGAGTAAACAGGGAGTCACAAATTTCCTATCTTGAGCAGGATCACGGGTGCGCCCAAAACTGTGGCTCACCCTAGCCAGATATCTAATCGCACAGCCATGCTCCGGCAGCAGCCAGCAGTTACTGGAATATGCCAGAAACGGCTCAGAAGTACTCTTTCCCGCAAGCACAACAGAGGGCCTGGGCACAGAGGCGAGAGACACGATGGCCCACGTTTGGAATAAGCACAGCTTGAAGATACAGAGAAAAGGTCATATATATTTAAATCAACTATGTACGAGTAGTATACAAAGAGACATTTTATGACTGTGGGGCGGACAATGCCCACCCGTAGTACATACTTCGTACGTACTGGATGGCTGCGACTACCATACGCGTCGCAGTCATCCATCGCAATGGGAACGACCGATGGATCACCCGAACTCGGGCACCCAAAGGCCATCTCCCAGTGCGATAGATTAGCCACGTCGCATATAATAGCCACGACCGTCCGCATACGTACAGGAACCAAAGGACTCACCAGTAGAGTAGCACCACGGTAAAAGTTGTGGTCCCACCGGGAGCGCATACGCAGAGCTCTCGGTCCCACAGCTTTCACCGCGGGCATATCCGCATAGTTACGTCGACTGCAGAAAAGACAAATCAGTTGTGAGGACCTTACGAGAGCGCGAGCGCACGCACGACCACATAGTAGTGGGAATGCTCGCACTCCGCAACGCCCCCACAGCTGCTGGAGAGAGGAAATGGAGGAAGGAAGGAAAGAACGAGGAAACGAGGAGCACGCAACACAGGCCATTATATCTATCCTCGCTTGAAGAAACTGGAAAGATCCGAATAGCCACGCGAGCTCGCTTACCCGGATCAAAACCGAGCGTAAGAAGCGCTCGGGGAACTCAGCCATCACCCACGACCACACTGCCCAAAAATGGCTGCACCTCCCCGCCTCATGCCCGGGATACGCGCCTACCCCGTCTACTTCACGCCCGCATACACCATGTTCGTCTACGACGGAGGACAAGATGACCATCAAGTGCCATTCTATACCACTATCTGCATCTACGGCACCTACCGACTGGAATGGTCAGTCGGTTTCTACGGATATGCCACCCGCGTCGTCGAGTACCAGGAAAGCTTCGCGGTACTCGGCTTCACACTCGCCGACCACCCGACCCACGAAGTACTCCTTGCAGTACACTACCACAAGCTCGGTGGAGTCCTTGGATATGCAGTGCGGGCCTGGCGGAAGGCTCTGGGACTCCTCAGTTATATCGCGCAAGACAATCCCACCAGCATCCCCGTAAAAGCTGTCTCCCCGTTCGACAACTGCCTTCGGCCCCGACCACTTCGCAACCCACCGTGTTTGTTCTTGGAACCTGGGTAGGCCCATCCCAGATCCTTGCCCAGTCAATACCTGACTCTGTTCACAGTGTAGTGGGGTAGCTACAAGTTTGTGCTATTTGTATCGACCTTGTGCAGCATGCCACGACAATCTACCGACTGAACTACACGCTGTCCTCGCTACGACACTAAACTGGCCACTCCTGCCTGTCACCAAAGGACAAGCATCTGACACAAGCACGACAGCTATCGCAGACTGAGAAACGCACAGCCCAAACCACTGAGAACCTGCCTACAACAATGAGGTACCCCCAAACGTACGTCCGAGATTGGTTTGAACGAGGGGATCAAGTGCTCTTTAAGATAGGAGTACAGCCAGTAGAGAAGCATGATGAAGATGTATTGCTCAAGGAACTCACTCGAGAGGCGATCTGGACACAGAAAGCAGGGCAGAGTGTACCTGTCTATGGGGTGTATAAACCAGTGGACCGAAGGGTGAAGCCAGTACCAGGCGTATTTCCAGAGGATGCCCGTGTGGTCCGCAGATTTCCTGAAAACCCCTTAGACAGTCTGCAACCTCTTACACTGAACCCACCAGAGTTTGTGCCAACTGCCAAGCTCACACAAGAGAGGATGGATAATATGAAGATCAATGCAAAGAAGTTTCTCTGGCCAGAAGAAGAGAAGTTATTTAAACACATATTCAAGATAAATGAGAAAGCGCTAGCATTCGAAGAATCAGATCGAGGGACATTTCGGGAGGACTACTTCTCCCCATATATTATTCCCACAATCCCGCATATACCCTGGATGGATAAGAACATTCCAATACCCCCCGGGATCAGAGAACAAGTAATTGAGTTACTGAAAGGCAAACTGGAAGCAGGAGTATACGAACGATGCCAGTCATCGTACAGATCAAAGTGGTTCTGTGTATTGAAGAAGAATGGGAAGCTCCGACTTGTCCACGACTTACAACCACTCAATGCAATCACAATACGAGATGCAGGGGTTCCCCCGCACCTGGACGACTTTGTGGAACCATTTGCGGGACGACAGTGCTACACGGTACTTGATCTCTTTTGGGCATTTGATGGACGCAAGCTAGACCCAATCAGCCGTGATATGACAGCATTCCACTCACCGCTCGGCCTGCTGAGACTGACCGCAATGCCAATGGGTTTCACAAACTCTCCCTCAGAGTTTCAGGCCTGCATGACATTTATACTACAGGATGAAATTCCTCAGACAGCAAATGTATTCATTGATGACCTACCAATCAAAGGACCTGCAACACAATATCTGGACAAGCAAGGCAACCCAGAGGTCATTCCTGAGAACCCAGGGATACGGAGGTTTATTTGGGAGCATGCGAAAGATGTTCACCGTATTCTACACCGAGTAGGACACGCCGGTCTTACATTCTCGGGCCTCAAGGCTCAGGTCTGTCAGCAAGAAGTAACAATCGTAGGACAGAAGTGTAGCCCAGAAGGCAGGCAACCAGACAAGGATCAAGTAGAGAAGGTCAGGAACTGGCCAGTACCACAGAATGTGAAAGATGTCCGAGGGTTTATTGGATTGTGTGGAGGAGTACGAATCTGGATCAAGGATTTTTCCGAGAAAGTGAAGCCACTACGGGAACTGACACTGAAAGGAAAGGAATTTATCTGGGATGAGAGAAGGCAACAAGCATTTGATGAACTCAAGGACATCATTGCCTCAGCTCCAGCGCTACGTCCGATAGACTATACGTCATCCAACCCCGTCA
>MU277983.1:1303336-1464770 GCA_022385765.1 Trametes cingulata | reverse complement strand
GTTCAGACAACTTCAGTGCAACAGCAAGCACAGTCAGTACCAGCAGCAGCCCACAGTCAGTCAGTCAACAGTCAGTATCAGCACCAGCATCAGCACCAGCAGCAGCAGTCAGCAGTCAGCAGTCAGCAGTCAGCAGTCAGTACCAGCATCAGCAGTCAGCCGTTCAAATCAGATTAGTTGGAGTCCGTCTGGGATTTTGCGACAACTACTGATCCACCGTCGAAGTATAGGCGTACGTACACGCACCGAGCAGTAAGGGAGAGACAGCACGAACCTAGCAGTATAGGGGAAACTCTGCCCAAATTTCTAAGGCCCAGCAAGACTTAGGAACATCTTTCACATCAGCACACATCTATTCAACTCTATTCCACACACGTGGTGTATAGCCTCAGGATTAGCCCGTTTAAGCTTAGGTCACGAACTTGGCAAGGCCTCTGTCGGAAAATAGTAAACCCCACAAGCTTTGCGGCATTTCTGGATCAATACAGTCACCTCTCGTCATCACATACATTGTAGGAGATCTTGTGGAGCAGGCTCACTTGCGAGTACCACAGACCTCTGACGTGATCGACTTGGTATCCCTACCTCACAGATACATCCCCATTCCCCTTTTCTTGTATTTTCCGGATCCCCTACGACAGCGCATGCTTGTGCCATGTAAATTTGTTCAAAGTTGGAAGCTATTTGCCGTTCTTTACTCGCAGCGCGTACTTCACGGCAGAAGGTGCAGATTCTGGGATGCGAGCAGAAGCAAACTGGCGTAAAGGGCATCTCATGGGTATTCGCATAGCAGGTGTAAGCTGCGAGATTAAGGCACTAGATATGCGAGTAACTACAAGGACCATCGTCCCATCCTTGCGTAGACTACACTGCAGTGAAGTCGTTGGCATTGAGAAGGGCGCCATGGACCCACGCATCGAAGGCAAGAGCCTGTCCATCGCATAGGCTTGACGGTTCTTCGCGAAGCAGATTGCGCAGCCCTTCGTCAACTGTCACAGTAGCCTCGTAGAAGCAGGCATGTATGCCGAGCTGCATATCAGCATCAGCTATCTGAATCGCCATCTATGTTGCAAGCTTACTGGGGCCGGATTTGGCGGTTCGCCATCGCACTCCGAATCGGCTGTGCGATCGCCCGTGTGGGTATAGTAGAACTGGGATATGTATGGTTCAGATCTGATACCTTGTATGCACAGGGAACCTGATAACAACGCACCTTCAGCTTCCAGTCAGGATCAAGAGGAACAAGATCTGATCCTGACATCAACTGGAGGAAGGCGCGCGCCCTGAACAAGGGGTCAGACTGATCAGATGTGTCAGCCGAAGGGCCGACAAGTTCAAGGATGTAAGGGTGGTTAGGGTGCCCGCGCCCTCGCAGGTATGCACGCAGGCGCGTCTCAAACAGATCCTCGTTGATTGCATCCCAGTCCGAGACCTTGATAGGGCTGGAGTCGTCTGCGTCGAGGCTGAAAACATCATCATCTTGGCGATGGTTCTTCGCGGTAGAGTGGAAGTACAGGTGGTCGAGCAGTACGTCAATACTGCTGAGGCGACAGTCGTATGCGAATGCAAGGAAGTCGCGACTTTCGCCGTTGAGCGACTGGAGGCCACTTGTCAGCTACTGCATATCAGATATTGAAAGACGGATAGAGGGACCCACAGCACTCAGAGTACTGCCAGGGGCGAGTACATGGTGCATCCCGTCCTTGAATGCGATGAGGTCAGGATGCTGCGAAAGATCCTTGTCGCCAAGAAGCATCTCTGACATGAGTGCCAGTTCAATGCCGCGAAGCTCTTCTGGAGACGGCGCTGAAGAGAAACCCCGGGGCTATTTGCAAGAGGTATAGTGAGACTGCCGATAGAGGTCCGAGGCTGCGACAGGCTGACTGTGGACGTACATTGATGTTTGCAGCATAGAGTAGCTGCCCAATCGGACTTTGTGGACTCATGTCCGGAGGCACAGCACGGTCGCGCTCCGCCCAAGGAGCGAGTGCCGCATATGTCTCTGGCGACAAGCGCTGGAGGAATGGTGCATCCAGGGACATCGCGCTCGCTGGGGAGTCTTCGAACATCATGCGCAAGAGAAATGGAGAGATCGGGTCTGGTCCTGCCCGCACGAGAACCATGTGCAGAAGAGCGAGAAAGCCGCACGCTTGAAGGCGTACCCGCCGCCCAGGAATAGCTTGGCGAGACGGGTGGAAGAGAATTGACTTATAGTGATCGCGCTGTTCCCAGAGATCTGCATCGGCAAGGGAGAGTTTCACGGCCATGCGCAGGAGTGTCCTTGACGTAGCCTCTCCGATCCCCTCGCCACTGTGGTAGTGTCATAATCAACAATAAGGTCAGTGGCTGGCAAAGGACTCACATCTGGATATCAAGATTATCACCACAGCTTACAAGGAGCTCCAGCGATGTGAGCCGACAGGTCAAATCATGCCGATTCACATGTGCAGCGAGCGCAGCAGAGAAGCTCTTTCCACTGCCATGGAACTCGGGGCTGGGGTCATTGAAGAGCCATCGCACAAGGAAGATGAGGGTTCGCGCTGCAGTAGGTGCGTCGGGAGCCACAATGCGAGGGCGCAAGGGGTGATCAACATCAACAGGGACTGCTCTGCGGATTCGGTCTGCCCAGGCTGCGATGTCGCGCCGCTCCAATTCGCGCAAAGGGCCAGTGAGGAGATCTGGTGGCACCGCAGGAGAAGCCTCTCGGTTAGCCTGGAAAATAGAATGAACAATTGATGGCAGAGATAGAGAGGTTCAAGGACAGACCAGAGGAACATCCGACGCAGTGCGAGTGCCAGTGCTGCTTCCCGAGAGAGAGAGATCAAGGTCACTTCGCCGCCGAACAGCCTGATGTTCTTCTTCGTGTGAAAGCTGAGGATCATTGAGTACGGCAATGGGAGCTGGAGCGGAGGGCATAATGAGGTGCTTACCTGAAGTGAGGATGACCGATCGCGGACGGTGCCCGCAGTCGCGCGTTCAGTGTCCACAAGGCGCGGCTCCACCGAAGTGTCGACCTGCGGAGTTCGACTGCTATGCGCATCCTGCACCACAGCACTCGGACTGGCCCGGGGATCTAGGGCATCGTGCTGGGACAACGGCTGCATGTGGGGAGCTGAACAAGTGTTGTCGCATCTGTTCAGAAGCGATGCTCGGCGCTCGGCAGCCTGAGCCTCTAGTATGAATTCCCGCGCAGATGGAAACTGCCGGTACACGAGTGAGTGCGCCAACTTCTACTACTAGGCAACAGCTCAGGCAAAGAAGGCGCACCTCGGTATCGGATGAGTCATCTCCATCCGGGAGGAATAGGGAGGCAGTGCGCGACTGCGAGGGCACATGGCTCGGACTCCGGCGCATGTCTTGAGGTGCTAGTGGTGCGCCAGGCATCGGCCCCATTGGCAGAGTGGCGGGCGCCAGCGGTGCCAGATTGAAATAATCTGCAATGACAATGAGTTTCATGCCACCGACTCTGTGGACCCTGCCAGTGGCACCAGCACAGTTTTGACGCACCTGCAGTATCGCTCTCAGCAGATCTATGCGGTATGGCACAATCGGTACCCTGGCATTCCCAGTCGATCGCTGCTGCGACAACGTGCATGACCCGTGGCGCGAAGCACTTGTGGAGAGTCGATCGGGTGCGATGCTCAAAGGCCACACTCCACGGCTCGGATTCGCTCAAAGCTGAGCGTGCCAGATGCGAGATGAGATTGTCTTGGCGCGGTGCTGAGCAAATTCAAGTGAGTATAAGGCAACTACAGCAGGTTCGACTTCACTTGCACTCACCAATGATCAGAAGTGGCAGATCACTGAGCTTGTCATCCAGCGGAAGCCTCGGAGCTGAGGTGAAAGGCTTCGACAACAAGCTAGCCGAGGTGAACGTGTTGACATCGAGCTCGTCGTATGGGTGATAGGTGCGGTACAAGACGTTCCGGCGCAGCGTGGACGGCATCAGGAAAAGGAAGGGCAGATGTGTTGGCCCTGAGAATGCTGGGGGGGAGTTCATTGCGATGCCGGGAATGCCGATCGTTTGAGATTGGCATTGTGCGATCACTTGATCGCCGAACTCCTTCCAAACAGGTCCCGCAGTGGGAAGGCTGACGCTGAAGATGAGTCCGACCTTCGACAGGATCTCTGCGAGGCGCGCGAAGTCTGCTGCAGTCCAGCGATAGGTGGCAGAAGGGTACGCATCGCGACGTATGCTAGGAGGCTGTTACAGCGATGGGAGATGTTAGTGATCATGAAGCAGGCAGACCGAGCACTTGCCCCACAAGACTTACCACATGAGGAACGAACATCACACAGAACTGTTTTGAAGACGCTGCAGGATTGGACGAGGAAGCAAGATTGTTCGAAGTAGACGGGCCTGGTTGGGGGGTGGACGCCTGAGAGCGAACGCGAGGGGCGTTCAAGAGCAAGGTCGATGGCGATCCCTGGCCGTGGCCAGCATTGCGGGCGCGCTCTGCGCTGGCATTCCGGCGATCAATGGTGCGGCCCGGCTCGGCTGCATGGACGCCATAGTATGCCGCCATCGGAGGGGCAGCAGCCACAGGCGAGGGTGCCACGGTACCAGATGCAACCGCCGCAGTCGCACCAAAGGGACCCACATGCTGACCGAGGAATGCTTGACCCTGTTGCATAGCGAAAACAGCTTGAGCGAGGTTGGTCTGCTGTCTGTACACATGTCAAGATAGGAGCGATCGGGGATGTAGGGAGCGCATACTAACCCAGGGACTCCTGCAGCAGCCCCGAGGAAACTGTGGCTGCGGAGCGCCCTCCCGCATTCGCACATGGTCTGAAAGTTCCAGGCGACAGGGTCGAGCTCCTGTGAATCTTCAGCCGTCCGTCTGTATACGCAATGGCTGGCAGTGGATATGACTCACCGAGTAAAAACCGCCGCAGTCCGACTCCAACAGCCCTCCTCGCTGGAACGGTACATTTGGGTGGCCAGGGACAACTTCGACAAGGTGATGGCAGACATATGAATGATCGCAGGCGGAGCATCTTTCTGTTGGAGTCAGCGCAGTCTGCAGCAGACGTACATCAGCGCGAGTCAGAGCCTGAGGCAGCGTATCAGGCTCGACTGACCATGCGCGAGACTCCGTTCGCGATGATGACGAAACTTGCGCAGCCATCGAGCCCGGTCCGGCAGGTGTGATGGAGGCAGCGCATCCTGGGAGACAGTAGGGAGTAGCTCATGATGACCAGGAGGGCAATTTTCCGAGTCGGAGTAAATGCAAGACGGGCGAGGATTTGTGTCGCTGGTGGTATATGTCGAGCAAGCAGCACACCAGACAGAGGGCTGAGCGGCGGGGCTGCTGCTGCCTTTGTTGGAGCCTGTTTGTATCGCAGACTTTTGGTGCCACAGTGGGGAATGAGGAGGAATGGCAGGGGTGATGGTCGCAAACACTTGCCGGCGGAATCTGGTGCACGGCGGGTAAACGCGCTGACGCACGAGGACTGGCGGGGTACTGCTCCACATGAGTGCAATATCTATGCGGGGTACAACGAGTACACTACGAGGAACGACGAGGTTCTACGGGGTAGAGGAAAGATGTGGATCCATGTGTACCCACGGGGCATCAAGAGGTCTCATAGCGAAGTACCAGGAAGGACGGTGCTTGATGGGATCTCTGCGGGATGTACGCGTTCCCACGGGTTTCGGCGGGTAGCGCCAGGGAATGGCGGTGTGCGAGCAAAGTCAATAATTTTGTCCAATAACCACCGCGATACCAACCTCTCCTCGTGCCCGCCCATTGACGGGTTCGCTAGTGTGCGTCCGCGCGGAGCTATCAAACGGAAGGTCGTAGCTACTACTCACACCTTGAATGTTCCCCGACAGACGTTCGAAGTGCAAGGATGACGCTCGACCTACCTGTCCCACATATCCTCGCAAGATAGCACGTGCAGCAAGTTCAAGCAGAACATGCAAGTATAATGGCTACAGAATACATCCAATCCTGCCAACCTATCCTCTCACCTGAGTCACATCCATATCTACACCCCGGCGCTGCAGCCCACACGACTCCGCGTGCCCGCGCGCGGCATCGTCGCAGCCCGCAGCCGCATCCGATAGCCACCTACGCGACACACTACGAGGCTGGCCCTCCCTGCCTCCTCGCCTCCCGATCCCGATCCAGACTCAGCCGCCACGACGGCGGCGCGACCCACGACCTTCGCCCACCACCGAGCGCCGACCGCGCGGACCGAGGCGGGCGCTGGCCGTACCCGGGTGGGGAATCGGGCGAGCCGGGCGCGAGGGGCGAGTCGGGCGCGTGCGGGGAGTGTGGGGGGTATGCTGCGCCCGCAGAGTGCGGCGGTCTGGAGGGGTACCCCGCGCGTGGGGAGCGCGGAGCTGGGGTGAGGGGGGTAACTGGAGACGTGGGCGGGCTCGGGCGCATGGTATATGGGGAGGGTGACGGTGAGGAGGGGAATCGCGCGGAGCGGACAGAGGGAGAGACAGGGGAGCGCGGGGATGCGGGAGGGCTCGTCGCTGCAGAAGGAGGGAACAAAGGAGAACGCGGCGGGAACGTGGGGGTGCGCGCGAGAGGCGTGCGCGGTGCGGGCGCGGCAGGATCGGGCGCCTCGTCCACGACGACGACCTCTTCCGTGACCTGCACGACGAGCTGCCCGGGGAGCGAGCGCGTGTGGTCGGGCGCGTCCTGCCCGCCCGCGGCGCGGTCGTTGTCCGCGGTGCGCGGGCGGCGTTTCGAGAGGAGCTTCGGGAGCGGGTGCGTGTTGTTCAGGCCGAGGCCTGCGGTGAGCGACGGCTTCTTCTCGATGCCGCGCGCCCCTCCTCCGTCGCGCTCCCTACTCCCGAACTCCGTCAACGGGTGCCCTCTTTCTGCATCATCCTCCCCTCCGTGACCACTCCTGCTCCGCTCGTCTCCCTCGGGGTACCGCGCGCCCTCGTCATAGCTGGCGCCGTACAGGTCGTACTCCTCGTCGTCGTACGCGTCGTCGTCGCGCTCGAACGTGATGATCGGCGCGCCGAGGTTGCCGATGATGCTCGACTCGAACGTCTTGCCCGACGCGTCGCCGCCGCCGTACCCGTACGCGCCGCCGCCCGTCGTGCTCGTGAGCCGGTACGACTCGCTGTGCGCGCCGGGCCCGCCGTACCCGCCCGAGGAGCCGCGCATGACGGGCCCGCGCCGGAGGACCTCGGAGCGCAGGTTGAGCATGAGGCGCGAGACCATCAGGCTTGTGATCCTGTATGTGCGATGTGAGCGACGTGAAAGACAAAACGCGGATAGGCACGGAGGACGTACAGGGTGCTGAAGGACGCGTTGATGACCTTGAGGTCGGGCTGCTGAACGCGTCAGCACGGTGCACCGCGCATGAGCCTCCACAAACGCGCGCGGTCACAGGACCGCGTACTCACCGTAGCAAACTGCGGACAGACGCGATGCGGCGTTAGCGAGCGCGGCCTTTACCACAGAGCGGGGAAAGAGACGTACGATGAAGATCAGGACCGTGACGAGGTTGGAGACGAAGATCGCCGCGAAGTACATTATGCCTGGGGGGATCCGCGGGATTAGCCTCTGCGCGCACCCGAAGTGGGAAGCTGCGCGCCCCCCGTGGGAAGCAGCCCGCCGCCTCGGGAAGGGCGAGCGTGCGAGGGGGCGCGAGAGAACGGGCGCACGTACCGTCGCGCATGATGACCGTGATGAGGGACAGCGCCTCGCCGATGAGCGTGCGCCGGTACAGCTGGATCGTGCGGTACAGCGTCGCGAAGAACACGACCGAGTCTGCAAAAAGAACACGTGTTAGCACTTCTGTGGGAAGGCCTGGAGAGAAGGACGGGCGAGGTTACCAAAGACGAGCTCTGCTACCCAGGTGTAGATGATGCGGTCGCCCCTGTGTGTGGGGAAAAGAAGCGGGCGAGCGAGTCAGCGTGGTGCGTCCTCGGCAGGAGAAAGGGACCGAGGCGCGCCGAGCGGGCCCTCGATCATGCAGACTACTCACGGCGAGGATTTCCCGGTGAGTATGCACCCGACGAGGCCTGACGACGGATCGCACCGTGAGTGGAGACGAGGAGAAGAATGGATGGAATTTCCCCCACCTGGTGGGAGCTCGAGCATCGTCCCGTCCGTGAACGCCCACTGTCAGAGGGGTAGCGTCAGCACTGGACCGGGCATCCGAATGAGAGAGGACGTACGATCTTGACTGCGAGCATTGCGATGAGGAGCGTCCCGAAGCCATACAGGATGATGTTGCGCTTGGAATAGATAGAGTATAATCGTAGGATGAAGATGACTGAGCTTTCGTCAGCACCGACCCGCTAAGTAGGGGGAGAGGGGAACACACGTCCGACAGCAGTTGCAGTGAATATCTTGAGCACTTCCGGATACAGGACGTAGCGTTGACAGGTAGCTTTGGACCATGAAGGATCGTGGAACGCTGCACAGCGAGGGCACCAAGGCACCGACGTCAGCCTCGGACCCGAGCGACGGTATAAGCGAGGGCGGGCGCGCCCGAGTTACGTACAAACGATAATGACGATGTATCCGAGGGGGGAGAGGTAGCGGTTCTAGTGCCGATCGAGGCAGTTAGCGTTTAGCGCGACGACGATGCCCTCGAGAGCGGTGCAGTATGTTGGAGTACTCACTAGGAACCAAAGGACGGTGGCACCAGTGAAGCGCTGCTTCCAAATCTTCTCGACCTCGTCGCCAAAGGTGATGGCGATGTCGTAGAAGAGCATCACTGCATAGGGGCGAACCGGACGCGTCAGTACGTGTCTCAGTCCCAGAGACGCGAACGCGCGCTCTGGGGGACGCGCAAGTCGCGGAGACGCACCGCACGAAGCCAGAGAGAACATCTTGGCGGCCATCCTGCAGAGCGGGCGAGGGCGATCAGCAATAGAGTTCTCATAGCGGAGGTACGGCGCGCAGCGAGGGGACGGCGATCCCGCATCGCAATCGTTCGAGTAGACTATACTGCAGATAGATTGTGGCACCACTCACAGATGGTCTGCCGCGGTGGCAAGCTGCGCGGGGGACATTTGTTCTGCGCTCATGGCTGCACACGCTGGACGTCCTGCCTGACGGTCAGGCGGCGGGGTTATAAGGGGCGGCGGCCTGTGTGTCTAGAGCAGGATGGGCTCGGGCGGAGAACGAAGAAAGGAGCGAGTGGCGGAAGGAAAGAGAGAGGTGAGGAGGGGACGGCGTGAGTGCGAACCCTGCTTGAAGGACGGAGGCAGGGAGGCGACCCGAGCGGGCTGGGAGCGTTCCACGGCGTGGCTAATTGAGGGCGGGCGGGGAAGGCGTTAACGCATTTTGTCGGGAATAATTCCAGGCGGCAGCCAATGTGACGGCAGCTGTGCGATATTAGTCTTACTTTTTGCGGGGGTAGCTAATCGCAATCGCCCGCTGAATTCGGAACACAAGGACGAGAAGGGCTCGTCGTCCTCCGCCGTCCCGCACAGCTGACCTTCGCGCCCGCCCACACGGTAACATCTCCCACTCCGCTCACGTGAACGCGTCCCTGACACGCAGACGCCCGCGACGCGAAGCCTTCCCTCCCCGCCCACCACATCCTCGCTCCCATCAGCCACCCCAGTTCAGCCCATTCAGTCCGCATCAGCCTGCGCACCGTCGTACTCACGCACCACCGCTCCGTCGTGCGTCCGGCCGACCACCGCTGCCAAACGTCCGTCGCGCACGCTCAGGCGCACTTATGGTGGCGCCGAGAGACATACCCTGTCTCAACGCTGTATGGCTCGCAGAATGCAAATGCAAAATGCAACGAGCAGCTGTAAACCGCTGCCACCCAAGGCTCTGCGCTGCCCCCGCGTCCACCAATGGTAGCGCAAGCCCCGCGGCACAGGTCCATCGCTGTCCGGGATCTATGTTCATCACCTTCCAAGCGCGATCGGCTGCAGATGACGAGGGGACCGGTCCCCAGGAACGCAGATCTAGACCTCCTGCGCGCCCCCGTAAGAGTCTTCTTGACGCGGACATTTGCACGAATCCGTCGCCGCCCATCTCGCTCTGCAGCCAGTCTTACGACACGGCCGCCCCACTGCGCTCGCTCGCGCGCCGGCCTGCCCGGGCAGAACCGCGAACCAGAGCTACGAAGCCGGTTTGTACAGTCATACAAGCAGCCGGTAGCAAACCTCTGCGCCAAGAAGAGACATCAAGAGCCCGAGTGCCGCCAGACTACCGGAGGAGGGAGGGCTACGCCCGTTTGGGGCGACTTCCGCGTTACGGTGGAAGCGCTGCGTGGTGGGAGGAGCGGGGCAGAGTTTTGCAGCGATAGCGTCCAGGAACGCTGTCGAGCACGTCGTGAATCTCGATGTCCAACTGTTACGCGTGCGCTGTAACAGATCGTAAGATTGAGATCAAACGAGAGACGGCTCCAGGAGACACAGAAGTGCGAAAGATGGGCAGAGCCTTTCAGCGTTGCAGCGCTGTTGTAAGATGAAATCAAGAACAGATCCGACACGCGACGGAGGGCAGAGTTGCAATCTTCAGTCCACAAGAGGATAGGACTTGTCACATCCCAAGTATGCCAGGAAACGTCTGCAAGACTGGTGGATGGCTCAGACAATTGTCGAGGCAAACCTCGAGAGCAAGTTCAACCATTGGGAGGCACGTGGGCGTGCGTTGACGCGTCGGCGGTATGATCGACGCGCCGGGGACGTCGACGTCGTGTCAGCCTCCGCCGCACCTCTCCTCCACCAGCCTCCCAGCTTCCCGCCAGCCGCGATGAGCAGCACATACAAGACGACGTCCGGAGGCGATAGAGAGGGCTCTCCCTCTATCCCCGCGCCGGCAACCATCGTCACCGTCTCCAACACCCAACCCTTCCATTCGTTACACCCCCGCTTCGCAGCAAGAAACGCGTCAAGATGGTCGAATACCACCTCGGACTCACCCCAGGTGCGTACCCGACTCGGCTGCGCGCTTCTCATACGTGACGCCACGCTCGCTTGCTCAACCGCGACTTTAACCATTAGGCGTCATCGTCGCCCTCGTCATCATCCTCGTGGTGCTCACAGCCATGCTCGTCTCGACCGTCTTCGTCGTCTGGCGCTCCCGGCCCGCCGCTCTCGCACGCGCGCAGCAGAGACAGGAAGAAGCAGCAGCCCGTCGGAGATCCGCCGCTGCGCCGGACGACCTCGAGAGCGGTGCGGCCTCTTCCGACAAGCCGTCCCACCCCATAAGCATCCTCAAGAAGACCACCACAATTACACAGGTGGAATCCGCCTGCGGAGAGGACGAGAACGAGAAGACCGGCGGATGTGGCCGGGACGAGGACCAGGACGATGCGAGCGTCGACGGCTCGCCGGATCCGCAGACGCCGCGGCTCGGCGGCGCGACGGTCAGCCACTCCCCATCCTCAACGGGGATTGCTGCGGGTGCCGCGGCGGTGAACGTGATCATCGCGACGGACGGCGCGGGCGGCGTCGAGGTGCGCGTCACGCCGCCGACGCCGTCCCAATCGCTTGCCGCTATCGCACTCAAGCCCAAGGCGGAGCGGCGCGTCCGATTCGAGACGCTTGCCGGCATGCAGGGCGAGCATGAGTCCGTGTGGTGGTTCATCTGAGATTCTGAACTTTGTCCGGGCTCCGGCGTGGGTTGTACGCTCTGGCGGAGGAGCGTGTGGAGAAATCTGCATGCGTTGTACGTTTGTTGGACGGGCTTCGTGTTGTTCGCGAAAAAGCCATGGCATTGATCGAAGTCGCTCTTGGTCCGTCCAGTCTTCTAGAAGTGAGCTAAAGAGCGAACAGCACGGGGATTGCCTGTGAATCATATCGCCGACGCGCGAAGCAGCGGAGTGCCCCGCTGTCCGCCACCATCGCGGACTCTGTCGTCGGGTCGGCGATCTACGCTGAGCACCTGTTGGCCCCGTCCAATAGTGAGTGACCGCCGGTCATCCAGGCATAGAGCAGATCCCGGGAGAGAAGAAACGCACATATAGTCTAGCCGCAGCAACAGCAACCACAGTACCAGCACCAGCACTACCAGCGCATCCGAAAGCCTACTCGCCAATCACGTACGTGCAGCCCTGCTTCCCCATCCACACCTCGTGCACTTTGCCTGCAGGCACGTCGATGCGCGCGCCAGGGCCGAACGTCTCCTTCTTCCCGGGCTCGTCCTCAGGGTAAGTGACTGTGAATTCGCCTGAGAGGATCAGATGCGTCGTGAGCCCGCCGTGCTTGTGCGGTGGGTAGTGCGCGTTCCTAGATCCGCCCAGCCCCGACAGAGTACATAGAAGCGAGTCGGAAGGAGCGAGGGTGGGTGTCCGGCAGTTGCGATAGGGCCAACGGCAGAAGGGAGCAAAGTTCGACTTTAGCTCATGCGTTCACACAGCATAGAGAAGGGTGCGATGGCCGGAGGATGCAGGGAGAAGGAGGGTGTAGGCGTACTCACGGGCCATCTGTCCATGTGTAGACCGTCGGGAAGCCCCAGGAGCGCACTTGCGCCTCGGCCTCTTGTCGAGAAAGCGAAGTCATGGTCGTGCCGTAAGCGGTTCTCGTCGGGGACTTGCAGACTAGAAGCAAGTTGACCACAAAGTTCAGCAGGAGATCCGCGTCGAGCAAGTTGTGTATAGCAGCGAAGGAGTTCGAGGCCAAGATCCAAGCTCAACAGAGTCGCCACGCATGCTGGGAGAGCTCCACAGAAAGTTCCCGAGAGGCTGCTAGACAGCAATACGATTTCTGGGAGACAATTGAGCGGTATCCGGCAAACGCGAGGCTAAGGGCGGAGCTAAGTAGCCTATATGTCACATATACAACTGCAGCATGCGGCAGAGAAGACAAGCAGAGGCGTGCTGAATGAGGAGGGCAACGAGCAGCGATGAGTGGACAGCAGGAAACGCCTCGCGCATGGTGTCCGCGCTGTGGTCGGCGCTCAAGCGAGTCACACACTGCGAAGTCACAGGAAGTCACGAGACGTTACTCTTGATCATCGTCACACCAAAATTCAGGTTAGCGCCCGCTGCTAGTCCGGCGTCCGCTCACACTGGGCCTCGCTGCACCAGTCCCTTTGCTCTGCGTTCATCTGTCGCCCTCAGTGAACCTCCTCTAGGCTGTAGTTTCTCTCCTCAGATCCAGGGGCGTATTTTGAAGTGAAAATGGGTCTTGCCGGTCGCAAAGTAAAGCAGCGCATCCCGAACGACCCGCGCAACCTCGCCTGGGCAAACGGTGCACCCTATGCTCACAGGACGATACACACGTTTTCCTAACCCGAGTCTCATCTGCAGATGCGAACAAGTTTGGCGCCGCGTACCTGGCGAAGCTAGGGTGGGACCCCTCGCAGGGCCTTGGTGTGTCTGGCGAGGGCCGTACGAAGGCGATCTCTGTCACCCAGAAGCTCGACATGCTCGGCATCGGCGCAGACCACCGTAACAGCCAGGAGGGCATCGCGTGGAAGCAGAACAAGGACTTCGAGAACCTGCTCAAGCGGCTGAACGCTGCGAACGGCACCGCGCAGGCGGAGGACGAGCCGGAGCGCATGAAGGTGGACGGCTTCGTGCGCGCGGGGCCCGACGCTGCCGCTGAGACCGTGCCTGAAGAGCGTGCGACGGGAGAAGAGGCAGAGTCAACTGGGGCAGCTGAGGAGGAGGATAAGAAGTCGAAGAAGAAGAGGAAAAAGGGCGAGGACGAGGAGGGCGCCCACGAGAGGAAGAAACGCAAGAAGAGCAAGTCCTCCGAAGACCAATCCGACGCTGAGACTGAGAAGAAGGACAAGAAGAAAAAGAAGAAGCGGGATGCTTCAGAGGAGGTCTCGCCTGTGCCGACGTCCAAGGTTGAGACGGCGGGGCCGGCAGCCACCACACCCGCTGCGCAGGCTGCTGCTCCTGTCAAGACCAAAGCGTAAGTCCTCTCTTCGGCAGGCATTGCTTCTCTCAATGCAAGATCCGCCTACGCGTTGTGCGCACGTTCATGGAGTGCTGCTGTACGCGTATCACCGGGACCCTCATGCGTTCGCTCGCTCTCACCCTTCCTTCGTAATGCTAACAAACCCTCTCATAGACCCCGCCTGCACCGCGCCCGGCACATGGCTGCCAAAAACCTTGCTTCGAAATCGGCCTCCGCTATTGCCGAAATTCTGGGCATCGCGCCCGACCCTACGCCCTCCGGCTCCGCGACGCCCTCTCTCGCGCCCACGCCCTACTCTGGCTTCTCTTCCAACACCGCTACGACGCCCTACCCGTCCACGCCCTTCGAGCCCGGTCCCAGCACGTCGGCCTCCGGGTCATCTGGGTCTGCGACGCCTGCGGACCAGCTCAAGCTCCAAGAGCTCACTGTCTCGAGCAAGAGCGTCATGGACTACTTCAAGGAGAAGCTCGCCGCAAAGAGCAACTCCCGCTTGTCCTCCGCTGGCCCGTCCACACCTGCCGTCCAGCAACAGGATGAGGAGCTGGACGACTATGCCGACCGGCCGCGCATGGGCTTGGGCGCGTCGCGCTTGCAAGTGGAGACCAAGGTTGAGGAGGAAGTGGTCGAACGCAGAGGTCTGGGCGGTATCGGCAGCGGGGCGCGCGCGCAGTTCGCGTCCATGTTCGCGAAGGCGTCGACCTCTACCGTCACGGACACCATGGAGGTCGTCAAGACAGAGACTGAAGTAGTCGTGCACGAGGTCACGCCAGAGGAGCCTTCGCCGCCCAAGAAGAACAAGGAGAAGAAAGACAAGGAGCGCAAGAAAGAGAAGAAAGACAAGAAGAGTAAGGGTAAAGAGAAGGAAGAGGCGGAGCAACAGGAGGAGGCCAGTCCTGCGACTGAGGCCACCGAGAACGCAGATGAAAAGGCCGAGCGCAAACGCCGAAAGGAGGAGAAGCGGAGGCGGAAGGAGGCAGAGGCTGCAGCGCGTGCGACGGAGAGCGCGGCCGACGCAGTCTCAGAGTCGGAAGGGAAGGAGCGCAAGCGGAAGAAGGACAAGAAGAAGAGCAAGGCGGAGAGTTGATAGTTGCTCGGTATACCCTGCAGTATTCATGTCCACCTATCCTCTGCACACAGCAGTCAGAGGCGCTAGATCTATACGATCACGGTCAGTACTTTGGTGCTGAACCAGGTCGTCTTGGCAGATGCGTTCTTGTGTGTGACAGGAGATCATAAGATAGAGAAGTAGTCATTAGAGGTCGTTAAATACCAACCGATGAGAAACATACGAGAGGAGAGTAGAGAGGAGAGGAGCGAGAGGGCTATGTACATATGCGTATGCGACGGAGGGAGAAGGTATGCAGAAGGAGGGTCGGGCGCTGCTGCGAGACGCGGCAGGTGAAATGCGAGAGGCAGGAGACGAGGAGACGAGAGAGCGAAGAGGGACGGACGGGTCATAGGAGTGGGTGAATGCGAAGGAGGACGGAAGCCAGAGCCGAGAATTCCAGGATATCGAGAGGAACTGGGAGAAAGGACGGGAACGGGGATGGATACGATGCGCCGGTTACGTCGGACGTCGGAATCCGTCACCTACATGCGAGGATACATGGGCCGCTTTTGCTATTACTTGCTACGCTGTCTATACCGCCACCTCCGGCTTGACCCGCCACGCGACTGCCACTGCCGCGACCGCCAGCACCGCGACGCCGACGGCGGCAGAGAAGTTGTGATAGGGATACTGAAGCGCAACATTAGGGGGAGCCGGGGAGGGGACGACATCGAGACTTACGCCATCCTTCGGTGGCTTCTGCACGCGGGAGTCTGTCGTCGCGCCCGAGACGACGCTCGCAGCGGTCGAGATGGGCTGATTGACAACGGACGACTCTGGGGTGATGGGGAAGGGCATTTTGCCCTGTGCCGACCCGTCGCTATTCCGTTCGCGATCACTGGGGTGGAGGCCCTCCGAGTCGCTCGAGTCGTCCACCGCCCATGGTGACCGCCGACGGGGACCAGTACCAGAGAACGAGCCCTCGCTGTCGCCGTCTCGCGCACCGGCGTGCTGCTGCTCGTCGACTGCTGCGCCCGGTGATACTGACCGCGACCGCGTCCGACCTCTCGACGTGCTGACGCGCTTTCGGCGTGTCCGTGGCCGTGTCGACTCTGCTGAGAGACTCCGGGGACTTGGGGGCGTCACCAGGCCGCCGCTCGAGCGGGGCTTCGCGTTCCCGTTCATAAGGCTCTGTTGTTGTTGCGCCTGAAAGGACGCCAGGGAGAGGAGGCCGGACTCGACCTTGGCGGCAGCGCCGGAGATGGTCTCCTCCGCGGCCCGCATACGGCTCTCCCACTCCTCCTTCGCACGCCGGAGGCGGTCGCGCTCCTCGTTCCAGTCCTCCTGCACGCTGCTCCACCGGCCCTCGACGTTCTTCTTCCACTCAGTGAACATCGCCGTGAGGGACTCGCGTTCCTGCACGCGCGCCGCCTCGACCGCAGCAGCAGGCACGGACGGCTCCTGCGGCGCGGCACGGGCCGCCTCCGATTCTTGCGCGAGACGATCAGTGACCTCGCTCTGCGCCTGCACCTGCGTCTGCGTGACCTGGACGAGGTTCTCGAGGGAGGCGACCTTCGCCTCGAGGACGGAGATGGTCGACTGCGCGCTGGCGTGTTGCGCTTCCAATGAGCGTGAGAGCTCGAGTGCCATTTCGAGCTGCTTGGCAAGGGCGTTTAGCCGCTCGGTCAGCTCGTCGGGGATGGTGGCGCGGGCGGGCGGCTGGGGCGAGCGCGACCGTGCGCGGAGATCGGTGACGGACTGCTTGCGGTAGCGGTCCTGATCATGCTCCTGCTCGTCCTCGTCCTCGGACATGCCCATACCGGTCGGCTCGGGCGTCCGAGGCCTGCCGAGCTCGTCTCTTCGCCTCCGCCGCTCTTCCTCCTCCTCGGCAGCAACCTGCTCCTCATCCACCTCATCGACGGGCTCGAGCTCGTGTGCGACGACGGTCGAGATGCTCCTCGCATCGTCGTCATCGTCATCAGAGGCATCGTGTTCGTCCCCGTGCGGGTGGTGTGAGCGCCTGCCGTGGCCGCTCCCATGGCCGCCAAACCGGAACATCTCCATCTCGCGCTTCCGTTCCTCCATCGCATCGCGAAGCGAGTTGACCTCCTGCTTGATAGCGTTGTGCTCAGCGAGCACGCCCTCGAGCGCACGGACCTTGTCGACATGATCAGCGAGTGATCGCTGAGTCTCTTGCAACTGAGCCTGTAGCTCAGAAACTGCAGGTGCCTCCTGCTGTGTTTCGCGGTGAGGTTCCTCTGAAGGCCGTCCGGGTTGTGGCGGGACCACTGGAGGCAATGTTGAGGGATATGGCGGCAGGTTAGGTGGCTATAAGGTGGCGTTTAGGGACGGTAGGCAGAAGAAAGTATGCATGGAGACGCACAAGGTTGCCTCCTAGCGTATCATGGATCTCGGCGAGGCCATTGCTCAGCGAGTGCAGCTCTGCGCCCGTCTCCCTGCTCTTCTGGAGCTCTCCTTGCAATCGACTCAAGATATGGTCGAAAGTCAAGCCACTCTTCCCTGGAACCCGAACGTTCCCACCCATTCCACCCATACCAACCAAGCCCTGCGGCTGCAACGTCGGCCTCCTTTGGGGACCAGTGGGGCCGTTTGAGCTGCCCTGTCCGTTGCCAACAAAGTTGAAGGCACTGTTGCCAGTGCCAGGTTGGTTAGACATCGCTCCGAGGTAACCCTGGGGACTTTGTTCGGCACGTTGTGCCGCCTGAGCCTCCAACTCTGTAAATACGCATACTACGCGTGCGGCGACTTTGTGATGGACGATCGTCTTGTTGTCCTCGCCGACGATGTCGATACCAAATTCCTAGGGGTGCAGGGTGAACATCAAGGGCCGGAAAAGTGGTTTTCATACACGGGACGACGTACAACAACATCGTCGGACTTGAGTTCATATGGTTCTGACTCGAGCCCCTCAGGGCTCAGCCTCTCGCCGTTGATGAACGTGCCATTCGAGCTCTTGACGTCCTTGATCCATATCTGCGACGGGACGAGCGCAACAGAGCGCGGTGGTTCGAGTCAGCACGGACGCGCCCGCCCACGACCCGCGCGCGACGCACCTTTCCGCTGTCCTCCCACACCTCCGCGTGCTGCCTGCTGAGCACCTTCGAGTCGAAGTAGCCGTTGCGCTCCTGCGGGACGGTCTTCGCGTTCGTCTGGCGGCCGATCTTCACGCGCTGCCCGTTGGCGAGCGAGATGTGCTTCGGCACGAACGTGTCGTTGAGCGGGTACAGGTACAGCGCGGGCAGCGGCACGGGGGCGTGCGGCGTCGAGAAGGGGGCCGGCATCATGGGCGCCGTCGTCGTCGTCGCGGGGGTCGTCGGCGGGGTCGTCGGGGCGTTCGCGGCGTCGTCAACAGCGAGCAGCGCGCACGGGCGGGACGGTAACAGTCACAGTACAGGAGAGGCCTTTGTTTGTGCTCTGTTTGGCTCCGCTCTGCCCCCGGCTGCTGGGACTGTGGGAGTGTGACTCTGCTCCTCCCCAGCGCCCACGTGGCTCGAGCCCACCCCGTCACACACGTGTGACACGATGAGTAACGCGGGAGCTTAGCGTGTGGACTCCACACTCCCCGCATCATGTGTGCTCGCCAGCGGACGCCTTCGAGGCCGAGATCTCGTCTGGAGCACCCAACGCACACGACCTTACGGCATGCAGCATCATAGGATGGCTGACAGAGAGGATCCGTCTGGGTCGACATCATATGCACCCGCTTCCGCTACGGCACTCTCGGCGTGCGGGAGCGGGAGCGAGAGAAATGTATGAGACTCTGAGCGCTCAGGCGATGCAATCACCAATCGTGCTTCTCTCAGGTGTGCGACGAGCTAGGAGAACTGGGAGGTTGGACATTGAACGGGCGATGATACACACATGCACAGCAGATCAGAGAAGAACCGTCGGAGACACACGCACGCAGCGCTAGCGGAAGCAAAAACGTCTATCGAGAGGAAGTCCGGGGCGACTATGGTACAAGTACTACGTATTTAGCACAGATGCTTCCCTTGTGCGTGGCGATGATATACGTTTCCACTAAGTAGACCTCCAAGCATACGTATAGGTTAAGGGCTGCCCCCGCGCGCACGCGGGGCCGCCAAACATGTACACGGTAAAACAAAGCACTGCGACAGGGACTCACTGCAGATTCGGATGCGTCATAAAGGGGGGGGGGGGGGGGGGGGGGGGGGGGGGGGGGGGGGGGGGGGGGGGGGGGGGGGGGGGGGGTAACTCTCCGGCCATCCGTCGTGCTGCTGCTACAACATACACACTACTGTACCGAGAACGAACGTTCTGTCGTCACGTACTGTATCTCTCACCCGCCCGTCACGCCGGGCGAGCGTAACGCAAGAAAAGAAGAGACTCGTACAAGGGCATCATCATAACATGAGAAAGGGCATAGGCCGCTGCTGCTGCTGCAAAGGCAAAACAAACGCTATCGCATCAGCACTCGTCATCCGCACGCAGAAGCTTCAGGGGTGTCTCACCGTCCGGGCGTCATGCCTCCCGGGGGGTATCCTGCAGCGCCTCTCTAACCCGCTCTCCCTCCGCGGGAGAGAGCGTTTCCAGAACGGGCGTGGCGTCCGCGTCCGCGGGGCGCGAGGAGACGCGGTACCACGTCGCCTCGTACGCATACATGCCCCCGGTGGCGTCCTGCACGCCAACTCCGACGTACTGGAGCGAGCGGATGCCCGCCGCGAGCATGAGCGCGAGGCTCAGGTACCGGCCCTTGCGGCTCTGCACGTCCGAGGACGACTCGCCCACGCCCCCGTAGCCGATGAGGAGCCCGACGATCGCGGTCGTGCGGAGGATGTCGATGTTACGTCGCTGCAATACAGAACGAGCGCGTGCCCGGCATGAGCCTCTCTGACGTCCGGCGAGCGCAGGCGGAAGAAGCAGCAGCAGAAACGACACGCACCGCCCAGTCCTCGAACCCGTGCCACTGCACGGCGTAGCGTCCGCACGGGCCGTCCGTGTACAGCAACTCGAGGTAGCGGAGTGACGGCATCGAGCTCTTCATGCGCTCGAGCATCGTGACGGGAACAGCGTCCGACAGCGTACATGACAGCACGACCGGATTGGCCCGCTCCATGAGCGGCAGGGTCTTGAGGTCGGACGAGTTGTGGGAACCGCCCCCGCGCGAGGCCCCGATCGGATACTGCAGCTGCAGCCGCCGGACGGGGGACGGGAAGGCGGCGATCGGCGCGGACGTCTCGAGGTAGTCGAGCTCGGGCCAGCAGACGGCGGGCCCGGTCTCCTGCTTGACGGAGAACTCGAGGTAGAACGTGAGCCGGCGGAGGTTGGGGAACGCGCGCGCGAGCTCGGATATTTTCGCGATGCGGCCGCCGATCTCGAGCGTGTGCAGGTTCGGCCAGATGAAGGCGTCGATGATGCTCTCGAGCATGCAGCCGCACTCCCAGAGCTTGAGGTGCTTGAGCGAGTCGACGAAGGGGCCGAACGGGGTGATGTCGCCCTGGGGGCGGGGGCCGTCCTTCCAGAGTCCGTTCTCGACGACTGCGGGGGTGCTGCGCAGCTGGGAGATGGCCTTGAGGGTGGAGTTCCCGATGTAGTAGAGGGAGACCTCCTTTAGGAGCTTGAGCTGGGAAAGCGCCTCGTAGACGGCCGGGTGGGATTGGAAGAGGGGCTCAGCGTCACGGATGTATATTATGCGGAGATTGTCCGCCCTGAGGAGGAGGGCGGCGAGGACGTCGGCGGACGAGAAGTCTGCCTCGACGCGTTCCCTCCCTCCGGGGACGGAGTGGACGCGCGCGAAGGCGAAGTCGAGGAGGCGGAGGGCGCGGAGGTGCCTGATGCGGCGGGCGGGGTCTGCAAGCATGAAGCGGCAGAATTTCTCGAGCCTGTCCGGACCGTCGTCGTCGCCGGGGTCGCCGATGGATACGTCGGAGAGGACGCGGGGCATGGCGAGTTCGTAGGCGTCCTTGCAGGTCATGGCGAGCTGGAGGGCGTCGCCGGGGTCGCAGAAGTCGCTGATGGTCTTGAGGACATCGCGGTTGAGGGAGAGGAGCTCGAGACGGCGGAAGGGGGTTGCCTGGTCTGTGCCTCGCGAGCGGTCTGCACGCGCGGGAGAGCGGAGGCTCTGAGCGAGGGGGGTGGCCGGGCGGGGGTGAAGGAGGGGGACGTGGAGGGAGGTCGCGGACTCACTGCTGACGGGCATCTTCAGGCTGGGCTTTGCGGGGGTGGCATGGAGGAGGTATACGACGCTGAAGCGGGGGAGGGTTGTGTTGGTGGGGAGGGGAGGGTTCCTGTGCAGGCGGGGGAGGGGGAGGGGGTGGAGGTTGTTCTGGCAGGGGCCCTTATTGGAGAGGCGGGGGTCATGGATGAATATAGGATTAGCAGTCGCTGGTGCTTGCTGAATCGCTGCATCTGGATCCGGTTGACAGTGGCAGGAGTGATCGGGCGCGGCTTCCTCGTAGAAATGGTTGTAGCTCAGCATCGCGGCCCCCAGATCGCGCTCAAAGATCCACTCGTCCCGCTCTCCAAGACACAGACAGACACAGACACAGACGCGGACGGCGGAGGGGGGAGAGGCGAGAGGCGAGGCGACGACGGCGGGACGACAGTCACGAAGAAGTCCACTCGCCCTCAGCCAGCCCTGCCCCGCCTTCCCCACGCCCTCGCTTCCACCCCTGCTTCTTCTCTCCTACCCGAGCCTCCATGCCACTCTCACTGTCCCTGCCCATCCTCCTCTCCCCTTCTCTACTCAACGCCCTCGCCCCCTTCTCCTCCCACCGATAGTAGTACGCCCTCAGCCACCCCAGCACACCCCTAGGCCTCTGCCCGGCACCCGTCCCCCGCGCCCCCTTGGCACACAGCCGAACCGCGTGCTGCCCTCCTCGCGCCGGGAGAGGCCTTGTCACCCTGCCAGATATATTCCGCCACGGGCCCGGCACTCTGGCACGATCGCTCGATGCGGCTGTGGTCTGATTGCGTTTGTGACGGCGCCCGCCCTGTATCACTTTCTGCTCTGAGCCTCTCTGTTGTCTGTCATCATATCATTCCCCTCCGTTTCCTTGCCAGACGCCTTTTCAGTGTTCACGTACATATTGGGGGAACTCGGCGTTCCGCACCTACAGGCTGCGGACGCCACCGACCGCTGACCGTGGACCGCCCGCGCGCGCGACTCAGACGACGTCGTTCAGACTCTTCCTCCGCGTCCACGCGTCCGCGCGTGAACCCCCTGCTCTGGGCGAGATCGTACTTTCGAAGGCGATCGTCGACAGCGCACACTCTGCACTTCTGATCCAATCGATCGCGCGACAACGATCGGGCCAGGCGTGGCACACCGCACACTTTGCACCCCGGCGCACAAGGCCAGACAAGGGCGCGCGTCCGGAGTCGCAAGTTCGAATTCGCGCATTGCGCAAGAACGTGGACGCGTCTTCTGACCTCTGTTCGCCCTTCGGCGCTCCACAGCTACGAAGTGCATCAGAACTCTATAGATAAACGCGACGACGACGGGGGTCGCGAAACTCTATCGCGCCCCCTTGTCGCCGCTCCGCGCAAGAGACAAGACGATTCCATCGCACGGACACGCGCGCGCGTCTCCATCTGGGGCGCTCTGGCGAGGTGAGTTTCAGAGTTTGGAATCTGTGCGGAAGGGAAACTCTGTTCGTGCGCCGTACCCGAACACTCGGGCTCTCGGGGACGCGTTTCTCCTGGCTAATAGCGCATCTATCAGCGGTAGCCATGATGCGCATAGGGTGGCTCTCGCACTTGGCTCTAATACTGTGCGCTTTGATTTGGGGGCTGGCAGTCTTGTACTACTCGTACTAGTCGCTCGTCTGAGGTCTCTGATTTGATGCTCGATATGAGGACGGTCAACGGAGCCCTCTCCTGCAGCCGCGGAATACGAACTCCATGATCCATCCATCCACCATCTTTCCAGAGATCAAAGGCAACGGCTGCCCGTCATACCGCAGGGCACATGTGCCATCATGCCTTGTGCACGGTGCCGCTGCACCGTGCAGCTCCTAGCTCCTATGATAGCTCGGTACGTCCTTCTCAACCTGAGTCTCAGCCTCTGACTCGCAGTCTCAGCCAGGAGAAAGCCCGTTCGCCGCCGCGCGCACACTTGCCTTCTCCGGCCTAGCCTGCGAGCCTCCTGGCGCACTCTGACTTGACTTCAGGAATCAGGGCACGGGCCACGGGCCACGGGATCGTCGACCTGGCCTTCTCCTTTCGAGGCGATTATGGCCTACCGGGCGCGACCCCTGTTCTCGAGGAGAGTTTGACAGGAACTGTCCGCGCGCGAGGGGTCGCCGTGAGTGGGTACCGGTTGTGAGTGCGGCATTAACGCATCCGGCTTGTACCTTGTATTATGCTCTGAGTCTCCGTGCCGTGGTGTACCTGGACCATCGAGGCCGCTGTGGATGCTATGTAGACTTTCGGCCTCTTGCGCTCGTAGTGATAGGCTCCTGCTGATGCAATCTGTCTGCAACCTAATATTGCTGTAGTCTTTGACTCGACCGGCATGAGAGCGTGGCGAGTCCCCATCGATGCGCCACGCAAGACACCGGGCACTGGCAGCCACTGGCGTTGGCGTAACGCGTTGGCAGCCGTACGTAGTCTCTCCGTCCGGACGTCCGCTGTCTACTGTCCATTGTCTCCTGTCGCCTCACGACGCCGCCACACAGCGACAGTAGCAACGTCAGTCTCAGAGCGACCGAAGACCGTGCACTGCGCTCCCCAAGTTGCCGTTCGACGTGCCTGACCCACCTCCAGCGCAGGCCTACTTAGACAGGTGACACCGTCCGCACGGCGCTGAGTCGTGATGAAATTGCACTGTCATTGTCAAATGCAACGCAATTCACGGACCCAGGAGAGTGTCACTGTTCTGGGGTTCCCCCGGCTATCTTGACGCTCCCTAGGCTCGGAATACTCCTCTTGCGCGTGCGCGTGCGCACTGTATGCATGGACTCGGGACCGCCCGGCGTGGCCGTGGCTGAGGGCTCTCAGCGCCGTCCAGCCCTGTGCTTCCTTGTTTCCTATTCCAACAGGGTATTCAGCGGTTACCAGCGCACGGCAACGACACAGCGCCTCGGGCGTACGTACACCTACGTCACCGCCCAGAAGGCTAGCGTACTCCCTTTCTTGAACTCGGACGCGAACGCGCGCGTGTGTGCAGGGCCGCCCTCTTCACGAGGCCGCGCGGCCGGACGCCCGGGGGTGCGGCTTGCGAGGGCGAGCGCGGATTTTCCGACTGTTTTGGGCCTCGGGAGCTTGTTGCGGGGCTTCTAGTGCCCGGCGAGGACGCGCCGGTGCCTGTCGACGTCGACGTCGTTGCGAGCCTCGAGGCACGTTCGGCTGGCTACAGTAGGTCAATGTCGTGGTGTTGCGGTACACAGTGGACTGCGCGCAAGCCGTGCTGCGTCGCTGTCGCCGGTCGGCAGCGAGCCGCAGCGCAGTGCGCAAGTCTCCTCCTAGCTGGGTCGGGAGTCTCACAGAACGGCGTCCGGGACGTGGGTGCCCCACTGCGGGCAGTAGACACGCGGATCCTCCAGCATTCTTCCTGTGCCGTACGAGGAGGAAGAGGAGACGAAGTCTCCATACCGAGCGAGCACGCTGCGTACGATGGCGTCCCGGGATCGGGGCTCGTGTAGACGGCAGGTCGGGCGGCGCGTTGCGCAGGATCGGATCGTCAGAGAATCAATCGCAGGGAGGGCGGGCGGTGTCCGGGTTCGCGAGTCTGTGGTGGGATTGTCAGTGCTGTAGTCTTTCTGAGGGTGTACGTAGATACTCGTGCCGGGGCTAGCCTGAGCGCCTGGAAAAGATACCGGAGGGCGGCATGATGCATACCGGTCACGTATATAGAAGAGCGAAAGCAGGTTGCGAGCTCTCCGCCTCCGCCCTGCGGCCTCGTTGCAGCTCGCACCCGTCGTGGCCGTCGCTCTCGACTCGAACTTCGAACGTCTGCTCGTCGGCGCCTATACACGTGTAATCGAAGCGCCGGGGACCAAACACTTCGCCGGAGCGCAGGCGCCCGTGCGGCTGCGGATTAGAACGTCATCCCACGACATAAGACGACATAAGACGTACTCACTCGCATAGTGACACAGCGTACACATGTGAGAAACGGAGACAAACAGAGGACGCGGGGATGTGTCGAAGGTGAGTTGCTCTTTCCGGATATTGTACACGTCCGCATCGCTCTCGCTTACTTGCCATCTGTTTCCTGTAGTCCATTAGACTAGTAGGAGCGCCGGAACCGAGAACAAGGGTGCATACTGTGCAGACTCATCACTCCAGAGGTCACCCGTGGAAAGTCGGAGTTGCATGACCTGGGTCAAACTCCGATGTTTTGAGATCTCCGCAGGCCGCCTCACATCCTCGCCTGTGTTCCTCAACGAGAGGCTCGCTCGCTCGCCTCCTTCGTGGACGTAGTGGCGGAGACCAGGCGGTGCGCAGCCATATCACGTATCAATCCCGCACAAACCGAGCTTCTCCGATATCGGCAGTATATCACCTGCTATCGACTCATCAGGACCTCATCCCGACCTCGCCTTGCACGCATTTGCCAATCTACCTGCAGAGGTTGTTGCCTACATAGCAGGGACCGAGCAGCCCGCCCTTCTCCTCGCTCCAGTACGTCGACGTGCTACGTAACTACCGAGTGCACACTGGAACGTGTACAGGTGGCCCGCTCACCCTCGATCGGCCTTCGATTCCTCGCTCCTCCACTACTCGCCCGATTGCCTGGCATCCCGACTAGCCGTAAAAGACCGACAGATTAGCATTGTGCGGGTCACGTATCCCAGCATCCCTCCATAACGACTATTCACCTCGCATTGGCGAAGCAGCAGCAAGGATGGCTCCCTCTACCAATGCAAACGAAAGTAGCCCTCCGAAGGCTTACGGCGTGCTACACGCGCCTTCCACTGGCTCATCCACCCAGACTCGAAGCGTTGACGAGCTCCTCACACCGGACATCCGCTTCGTGCGGGTCCAATACGTCGACTACGTGAACGTCCTCCGCTGCCGTGTCCTCCCCGCGAGCTACTTCCGCAAGCTGTACTCCGACAGCGGGTCGCGCCCGGGCATCGCTCTCGCGAAGATCGGGCTTGGTATCATCGGGCTCATGTGCGCGCACGGCTTTGGCTCCACCGGCGAGTACCTCTACGTGCCCGACTTGAGCAGCTGGCGTGTCTGCACGTACGCACCCGGCCACGCGTCGGTCATGGGCTGGTTCCAGGAGAAAGTCCCGCACCCGCGCACGGGCCTGACGGTCGACATGTGTCCACGCACACTCCTGGCCAGGCTCGTTCGGTAAGCTCTTCACTGGCCGCTTCTTCGTGTTCATATACTAGAAGCTGATTGCGTTTAGGGAGGCGAAGGAGAAGGCGGGCGTGTCCTTCCTCTTCGGCGTCGAGTCGGAATTCATCCTTATGAGCGCAACTGAGCCTGAGCCTGTGTTCGTGAACGACTTTGACTGGTCGAGCGCGGCTGCGTTGCGCACGGGCAGCGTTCACTCGACAGTGCTCGAGGAGATTGTGACCGACCTCCTCGCGGCAGGCGTCGAGGTGGAAATGTATCACGCCGAGGCCGCCCCAGGGCAGGTAAGCACTACGGAACCTCTACGATTCCGTCTTCCCCTTCGCCTCCTTCTGCCTTCACTCCGCCCTTCCCTTCCTAGCCGATCCCTTCCCCTTCTGTTGTGTTCTCGCTCCCCGGCGATCAATGTGCTGAAGCGCGACGTCTGCTCCCGCCCACTAGTACGAGGTGATCACCGGGCCCCTGGCGCCCCTCGAGGCGGCGGACACGCTCGTCTTCACGCGCGAGACGATCCACAACGTCGCGAACAAACACGGCCTGCGCGCCACCTTTGCGCCGCGCATCCCCGGCCATTCGTGTGAGTGCACCCTTCCCCAGAGAACCCGGTCATAGCACCCCCTTTGTTCCATTCCATTGAGAGCGCTTGCTGACGAACCTTGAACTGCAACTATGCGCGCGACGTTCGCAGGCGGGAGCGGTGCACACACGCACGTTTCCGTGCACGGCCCTGCGACTGGCCCGCGCGCGGCCGACGAGGCGCTCGCACCCACGCTCACGCCGACCGAGCGGTCCTTCGTGCAAGGCCTGCTCGCGCACCTCCCGGCCGTCTGCGCGTTCACGCTCCCGACGCCCGCGTCGTACACGCGCGTCGAGGACGGGATCTGGTCCGGGGGAACGTACGCCGCGTGGGGCACGGACAACCGCGAGGTGCCCGTGCGCCTGTGCGGGCCCGCGGGGCACCACCACTTCGAGATCAAGAGCGTCGACGCGAGCTCGACGCCGCACCTCGCGCTCGCTGCGCTCGTCGGCGCGGGATTCAGGGGCATTACGGAGGGCGCGCTGTTGACGGTGGGCGATTGCACGAAGGCGGTCGCGCAGATGAGCGACCAGGAGAGGGCGGCGGTGGGTTTGGCAAACGGGTTGCGCCTCCCGAGGACGATCGCCGACGCGCGGAGGGCTCTCGCGGAAGACGAGGCCATGAAAGAGGTGCTTGGGCTGAACTTCGTGCAGCCGTATATCGCCGTGAACGTGGTGAGCAGAGTCCTTCCATATTGCCGCCGGTGCGTCGGGATCGTCGTTCTGATCGTGTCCGCGTCCACCCTGGCGCTGGCAGATGCTCGAGAAGTTCATGCAAGGCAGGGACGAGAAGGACACATTGAAGAAGCTCATCGACTACTCCTGATTCGGGGTCGATCGTCGTGTACACAGACCACATACTCTATGACCGTCGCTTACCAAATACCCCGATCTATGCGCTGCGCTGTGAATGTGCGCGACGAGGGCGGTTGCATTTGCAGATCCGACTCGGGGCGACATGAGCATGCGATCTCTTGTGAGGTCTATGTTTGTGGGAAATCATCATTAGCTGTCGATCTCGATCACTTCCACACGCCTACAAGACACCACGACATACACATACACATAATGCCCCTGAGACTAGTCCTCGCCACTGCAGAGTTGTCCATCTGTCTTCCCTGCAACTTGGCTTTTGCCTGACGGGTCCCCGAGTGACCCCTGTACGGCTAACCACAGTGATTCCACAGTGAACCAGAGTGATCTGTGGTCCTTTGGACCCATGCCTGCCCCAGCACACGGGGAAGTAGTAATAGATGAGACACAAGGTGATCCACCCACCAAAGACGACGATCATACAGTTCATCTCCTTCGCGGTAGGACCGGGTGCCGTGGGAAAGGTGAGTATGATGATCTAGAAGACCATCCTGCACACCGCGACGATGGCTGCAGGCAAATTCTGGAGTGAAGCGCAGAGCATTCGGTGAGCATTGATTGTGTACCCTCAGGTCCCGAGACTTACAAAATAGGACCCAAGGTGAACGGCCCAGGGGTCCACTCCTTGCCCCCTAGGAAGCGGCATAATATCGGGAGGCGGTACGCGCAACGCGATGTACCGTTGTCCGGCGATCCCAACGCTGAAGATCGCGTCGTACGTAGTCGGCCCTGCGAAGATGAGGGGTCCAAACAGGAGCGCGACGAATGCGGACGCCTACACCGCGTTCACCGGGGTGAGCGTGCGTTCATTGACGCGATATATGAAGTGGGAGAAGTGCAGGGCGCGGTCCCGGGCAAATGCGAAGATTTGTCGCGATGCAGCGGTGAGCTGAGGTCAAGACGTAAGTCTGACTACTTTCTCTGCTATCGGCAACACGCACTAAGCTCGAGGCCGTCATGACTCTGGGGGCAACAAGGGTAGGTTATCATGGATTGTAAGGGGGTGCATACGTACTGGGCGATGACGACGAAGGACCAGATGCCATTGCCAATGCACCATTGAACCTAGACTGTCGTAGCGTATTTGAACATTCAGGTGCGAGGCTTAAAGGCTCTTCGGAACTCCTGTCTGCACCCAAGCTTCTCCAGAGTGCGCCCTCGGTACCTGACCCTCCCTACTGACATTCGTCGATGCTCTTCGTGAAGCAGATACTGATCGGGGGAGATACAGCATAGCTCTCTTGCAGGATCCATGCTGGTCCTCCAACGACGGTATTTCTTTGTCTTCCCCCACGGAGTAAAACGTTACATGGAAACAGCATCTGCGCCTTCAAAACCATGCCGTCCCTGCCTAGCAGCGGCGCAGAGTGTAGCGTTAGTCGCGTGAGATGAAAGGAACAAAATCTCACACCATACTACCCGGACATCCGCACGCCCTCTGCGGCCATTGCCTGCTGGACCAAGCAGTAGGCCATGGAAATGTTCGAAGACGAGGCCGTGGGTGTAACGCTATATACGTGATGATGGTGTGTTAGACGTTCCCTGTATGGAGAGTCGCGGAGATGCTGGTTCTGCGATGTGGGGTCGTAACAGACGTGCCAGCGAGCCTCGGGAGTAAGAGGCATACAACAGTACACTTGACAAGTCATACATTCAGGCACCTGAACAAGATACAGAGAACATGGGAGCTGTTCTTCGTCAATGAATGAACCGGGATGATAGCGTACAACGTACTCACAAGCTATACTGGTACGTTCCATCCACCGCGACTACTTCTTCTCCTTCGAGGTAGGATGCGACATCTCGCTTGCCCTATCACCGTCCTCAGGGTCCGGTCCGAATCGGAGGCCCGCACGATCCGCCTCCTCGAGGGTCATTTGCGGGCCGTTGAACCAGCACGCGCCCCCATACACTGGGATATGGTAGTATATGAGGCAGAGGATGATCCATCCGCCGAAAACGACGATCATATAGTTCATGCCGTCTGCTGTCGGTCCAGGCGCGGTAGGGAATGCGAGGATGAGGATGGAGAATATCATCCAGGCGACAGCGATCACGGCTACGGGCAGTCCCTGAGGGAGCGTCACGCGTCAGAGGATCTCCCGACCCTATCCCAGCACGTAACGGAGAGGACGTACGAAATGACCGAGAGTGAAGGGACCAGGGCTCCATTTTGTGCCTCCCAAGAATCGGCTGGCAATCGGTATGCTGAATGCCGTGTACTGTCTAGCAATCGCGAGGCTGAATATAGCGGAGTTCGCTGTGGGGCCGGCGAATGCAAGCAGTCCTAGCAGCAGTGCAATAAAAGCAGAAGCCCATACTGCGTTGACGGGAGTCTGAGTGCGTTTGTTGACTTTGTATATGAAGCTCGAAAAGGGAAGTCCGCGATCACGAGCGAAGGCAAACGTTTGCCGGGACGCAGCGGTGAGCTGCGAGGATACACATCAGCCTAATTCAAAAGCATGAGAGCCCGCCTGCTTGGGACGCACGATGCTCGAACCCATCAGGAACCTAGCGCATGGTTGGTCAGAACGAGCAAGAGAGCGACCAACGAAGCAGGATACTCACTGGACAAAGACCACGATAGACCAAACTGCTAGAGTTCCATTGCGTCCAAAACTGTTGAACAGAATCTGAAGGACCATATCAAACGTCCGCCCCGCGGAGGGCCTATCATAACGACTTACAGTAGCCATTGGCTGTCCTATTGGGTTCTCCATGATGCTCTCCAGATCTGTACCCATGCAGAATGCGATGACCACGTTGATGACTGCGGGCATATGTGAATAACCGCGTCGCCCAAATTCTGGACGCGACTCACCCCAACCTAGCACGCCGGCGATGCCGACTGCACTGATGATCGCCCACGGAACAGCGGTGCGAGCATTCGAGGCTTCTTCGCTTATATGTACCGAGGCGTCAAAGCCGCCTGCGCAACCCGCGTCGGAACTGGTGGAGAAGACTCATGCGGGACCTCAGCTCACCGATAGTCCATAGCGGGGCGAGGAAGCTCAACACAAATGCGAATCCATTAGGCCATCCATAGACTGATCGCGCAGCGCCGCGTTAAACATCCATTGTTAGCAGTAGTAAGCTAATTCACGCACAGTTTGCGAAGCCTCCGAAGGCGTAGGACGCTGTGTTCCTGAACTCCTTTGGCGTGGCGACCGGCATAGCGATGATGATAGCCAGGCACAACCTACCACACGTAACGTCGTCGAGTAGGTCGAGGATGCGCAGATAACATGGGGCAATGCTTACAACAGATTCAACACCACGAAGATGCCCTGCATGCGGGCGACGACCGATGTGGCCAGCGAAGATACAAAACCGTGGCATACGAGCAGAGCGGCGTAGACGGCACTAAGATGGCACTCCTGGTAAGCGTTCTGCGTTACAGGAAACGAGCTTTTGAACTCACAAAGTTTGCCCGGTGGTCGGTACAAAGCTTTCATTGGTCCCTATCGAGACCGCAGCCATAAGCTGGACGGCGCAGCCCCAGTCAATAGATGCGAGGCCGGCGATAAGTCCCATTGAATTGGAGTCTGCAGTCGATGAGTGTCGTATACATGAAAACGGGTATCTGGCACTGACAGCCCACGACCCACGACAGGACTTTCCTCCACCGTGGTGTTGCGAAGGTCCATGTCCAATAGTATAGACCACCGGATGTTGGTGCCGATGAACCCAACTCGGCCAAAGCCAATCCAACGAACATAAGGAAGAACGAGCACACGGCCCACTACCAAAAGATGTCAGCCTTGGTTTAGTGCGAGAGCGTAGACAGTACATACACCCCAGACCAAAGCGACAGGCCCGCCGTTGGGTATAGCAAAGACCAGGACAGATCTTCACGAACACAGCGTCAGACGAAGCAGACATGTCCATGGAGCATAGCCTGACTTACGCGATCGAAGGAAAGAGGCCGATGATACTGAAACCCAGTCCAAACACCTCAATCGCGTTGAACGCCCGCTTGAACTCCTGCTTGTATCCCAGCGCTGCGAGAGCTGCATTGTCGCTTGCCACGCTATCAATGTCATGCGCATGTCGCTCGTGTGCCGGGACCTCAGAAACGCCGACGGACGACGCGAACGTAGCCTTCTCTTTCTTCTGAGGAGAATTCATGGTAGTCAATGGTAGACGATGTTGGCTTCCTGCAACCTCCAGCGTCCACTGGATATCGCTGCGACGACACGTCGCAGTGGAGCGGAGCAACTTGAAGGCTAGACTGATAGGCGGCTCCCACGACGAAGATTATGCGGCATGCATTATGGCATTGTTATTCCGATGAAGAGAGAAGCCGCAGTAGATACAGTCGCTCTGCCTAGGTCTACGCAAGAATAGATGTCAGAGTCGCAGGCCTTCAAGGAGCGGGATGGCATGACTTACCTGGGTTCCTCGTACCGCTCGCCATGATGAATACAGTGAGTCTGTGCGCATGCTGGAATGCTACGAGAGTTGCATGATGCGGTGAATCACCTTGACCATCATTAGCGAAGGTGTCTGCATGAGCTCGGTGCTAATCGTTATCATGAGACCCGGCTTCTCGGTATCCTGCGAGTGCCCACGGGTAGATAGGCACATGAGCGAACGAGATCATGTTCACTCCTCGTTCCTATGCCAGGCTATTCCATGCTGCTAATCGGTGTATTAGTAGCAAAAGCAGATGTTTGTTGTAGTAGACAGACGTACAGAGCCTTTCGCCGAATAACTTACCCCAGAGTGTGAAGGAATGTGAAGAGACGTTCCCCATTTGGAAGGCGTCCTGGTTCGTTGCAGTGCTGGTTCAGGCGTTCACAACTTCAGTGAGCCTGCTTCAAGCCGTCAGCATAACATACGACGATTTCGAGTATCTATGTGTAAGTACCTGCCACACCACTGCAAATTGAGCACCCGCGTCTATACTGCGCTGGACGGCAAGGATGAGGAAACACTGTCCTGAAAAGGTACCGATAAGCTCGTCTCTCCGCTTTCCGTCGGGTTGACCGTATAGTCGACAATCATGTTCCTCCCACATATGAGTATCTCTGTGACAATACGCCGGAGGTACCTGAGCCACAGTGGGCGATCAATGGTACCTCGAAGGGGTGCCCTAGCAGTCGCATCCGAGTCGGAACGTACTAGGCTCTCCGATCCGGAGTCAAGTACCGGAGCAGCTCGGAAGCGTACAACTTAATCCTGGCTGGAACACATGTATCGGCTAGTCAAGTCGAGCATCAAGTAAGTAGACACCAATCAAGTCCCCTAGCTTCCTCAGGTACTAGGGGACCTGACCCGGTCAGTCCTGCGACGCCATCAGCCTTATCGACTGCCCTTTGGACGCGGGACGTCCCATTCCTCGCACGCCAATAGAAACTCGTCAGAAAACACCACTGTACCTGCGTACATCTGCTACCCGCGGGGCGACTACTCTACAGGCCTCGTCGCGGCCTGTCAACCACGCATCTCGACCAACCATGATCGAGATGGTGGCATTCACGCACACACGATGATACCGACCGGCTCCAGAAGCGGCAGAAGCGCTCCTTATCTCTCCTCGCGCCAACGCCAGGAACGCTCTCCTCAATGTCCCAAAGTGTCCCTCGGGCCACTGTCGAGTTACTGCCCCGGCCTGCCGAGGACAGCATATCATTGGCCCAGGCTTCCGCTCCCGATTCGATCACCCTAACTCAGCGCACCAAATGCCGGACGTCCAAAGCGTCAAATGCTAGGCTCGTTCCCAGCCTGTTCGGTGCTGACGTAATTCAAACTCAGTCGAGGACTCCTGTGTGAGGTATAGCAAGTCCTTTCCCCCCGCTTGAAACTCCGCTGATCGCTCGCGTGGGACTTGCTAGACCGACTGGCTTGCGAGTCTAGTCAAATGCCGCAGGTCGACCACCAGATTGCTGACGCGGTCGCGGCAGAAGAGAGATAGCCGAGTTGACTCTGGGAGATACGACGTACAGATATAATATAACAAGAGAAGAGAAGAGGAGGACCTCCGTAGCCCCCCTCCTCCAGCGCCGGGGAGGCCGGGGTAGCGTACAAGTACAAGCATAGAAGATACAGCGTTCGTCGCTTCGTCGGCAGGTGAGTGGTGATTTCGTTCGTCTCCGTTTTCGCTCGGGTTCTTTTTTCTGGCTTTTTTTGGGCCCGTTCCGCATCAGCAGCATCGTCCAGCAAACCTCCTCCTCTCGCAATCGTTCCTCCCAGGGAGCGTGGCCGTCAAACGCGTTTCGTCGCCCACCGCTCCCCAGCCTCCATCGCGTCCATCGCGTCCATCAACCGTCCCGAGACGTCATCGCGCTGACAGTCTTCCTCTCCTCTCCTCGCCTTGATCCTGGGCCTGATGCTGATACTGGATGACCGGTTCGGGCCCAGTCCGTCCTCGAGCCCTCCCCCATCTCTCGCATACGCGTCAGGCAACCACATCACAGCCCGGCGTACCTAGCACGCCTCCGAGGCCCGCCGGCTCGCTCACGCACACGGGCGTACGAGCCTCCGACGAGTCCGGGCGTAGCTCTTCTGCGTGATGCTCGAAGACCGGTTCACCGTGATGCGGGAGCAGACGTACCGGGAGACGTGAGCTTGAGCTTGACGTGCACTTCGCGCATCGCATGGGCATCCTGAGCTCTGGCGGCGGCGACGGCGAGACCTAAAGAGAAGGAAAGCAAGGGCGATCAGCGTTCTGTTCTGTCGTGTCTTGGCCGGCGGCAAGATAAGAGCGAAGAAGAGCGAACTGCGAACGAAAGGAGGAAGAGAAGCAAGCGCAAAGTGCGAAGAGATTGACAACGACACCGACAACGGTCAATGACGGCGCACCGCGTCCAACGCAGGCCGGCAGTGCCGTCCGAGCGGACAGACAGATGCACGCGCACCCGTGGACCCTCGAAACGCAACGCACAAGAGAAGGAAGAATGAACGTAAGCTCGAGAACCTGTCCGTCTCCCTCCCTGTCTACCTGCCTTGCCTATCTGCCGGCCTGTCCACCCAAACCCTACATAAACCCACCCCTCCTTCCCCGCGCGCCCTCGCACCCTGCCCTATCCCGTACCCACACCCTCGTGCTCCCTGCGCACCCGCACCCGGCTCGACCACAGCGCGAGCCGTAGTCTGGGAACGAGTGCTAGGGTGCGCGCCCGGTGCCGGTGCGAGCACGGAGCACAGGGCAGGGGCAGGAGGGGGCACAGAGGCGAGAGGGGGAGCGGGGAGAGGGCGATAAGGGTGGGAGCTCCGGGCGAGCCGGGGGCTGCGGGTGGGTAGATAGGCAGAAGGCACGTAGGCAGGTGGACAGGCTGGCAGGGCAGTGAGAGTGAGAGAGACGAGCAGGAGGGAAGGACGTAACGTAAACCACCAGCAACAGTAACCGCAACAGTAACCGCAACAGAAACAAGAAGGGGAAGAGTGAACCGTACGTAGACGCGCCCGCCCATACCCATGTCGTATCGTATCGTACAGTACAGTAGTATCAAAAAAGAAGAAGAGAAGCTACAGTAACAGACAGAAACGCGATACGCGAGTGGACGAAGTGCGGGGTAGCGAAACAGACAAACAAGCAATACAGTATTCGACCGCATCGCGATGATGCAGATACGCGACGTCGACTCCCTACCCCGCCCGCCCGCGCTCCTCTAGAGTTTGGCTCTCGGGCTGTGCCCGAGCCCGACTCCGAAGAAGCAGGAGAAGGAAGAGAAGTCGATGCGCGGGCGCGAAGCCGGAGAAGCAGCGATAAGGACGGGAAGATGGGAACGCGAGGGAACGAGGTCTATGCGGTCATGCAGGTCATCGTGGTGGTACAGTAACGAGCGCACGTCAAGCAGAGGCAGAGAACAGATGGCAGGGACAGGAGAAGATGGGAGGGATGACGCGCGGCATGGGCACGGGTGCAGAGATGCGATATCGAGGGAAGATGGATGGATGGATGGAAGGGGAGGTGAGGAGATGGGGAAACGCAAAGGAGAGTGGGCAGGCCGGGCGGGCGGGCGCAGCAATGGGAAGAGCAGGAGAAGGAAGGAGAGTGAGAGTGAGAGTGCGCAGATAGACGTGGGGAGGGCCGGATGCGGCACCTTCGAGGCCGCAGCCGCGACCGTGCCCGCAGCATAGTACACGGAGAGAGCGAGAGAAACCAAGCAGATCAGCGAGCGGGAGACCGGAGACCAGGAGCCCGAACCAAAACCAAAACCAACCAAGCATAATAGAACATAACCAAGAAAGCGAAAGCGCGAAACAGAACCAAGAGAACAAAAGGAAGAGAAATGAGCCTACTCAAAATCAAAGAAAGACACATACTCTGCGTCCTCGTCCACCGTCGGCAGCGTCTGCACGCTCCCGCACATCGACGCCGACGCCGACCCCAAGCCCGCGCGCTGCACCCCTCGCGCCTTCTCCGGCAGGAGGTTCAACCCCGCGAGGATCATCGAGGACTCGCGTTTGGTCTTGGTCGGGGTCGGGGTGCGCGGGCCCGGGGTGCTCGCTGTCGAGCTTGAGGTCGATACGATCGAATGCGTCGAAGCAGACGCCGAGTCGCACTCACACTGACATTCGCAGAACCCGCTGGGGCCGACGATCGACGCTGCAGCAGACGCGGGGGGAAGCAGGGAGATAGACGACACGGAGGAGTTGGACGACGCGGTGGGCGAGGGAGGCGAGGCGAATTGCAGCGCGGACATTGCCGGGGAGTTTGCTGAGGTGGAGGGAGAGGTAGAGGTGGGGGTGGAAGTGGAATTGGAAGTGGAGGTAGAGGTGGAGGTGGAGGTGGAGGTGGAGGAGCGCGCGGGCGGGAGGGTCGGGTCGTAGTACTGGATCAGGGCGTGCGGGTGGACTTGTCGATGGGGGTGATGAGAATGAGAGTGGTAGTGAGAGTGGGGTTGCAATTGAGAGGGGTAGTGAGAATGAGCATGAGCACGAGAACAGGATGGGTGGTGGGGGTGAGCGTGGACGGGACAACACTGCTGAACACGATGATACACGACGCCTGCGGACTCGGAGGACGAGGCATGCAGCCCCGCATCGGCTCGTTCGTTCGCACCCGCATGTCCCGCGGGCTGGGGGCCCTTGCGCGCAGCAGACGCAGACCGCCTCCGGAACAGGCGCCTGCGCTGCTGGGCCGCCCCCGCAACCGCCGCGGACGGGCCTGCACGCCTCGCAGCGAGTCATTCTCTCTCCCTCTCCCCTTGTCCCGCCCCCCGGGTACCGGGCGGGACGAGCTCCCCGTCCTCGTCCTCCGTCACCACGCTCATCCCCGCCCCTCCTCCCCCTCCCCCCGTACCCGCCAAAGTAGCCTCGTCCTCATCCCTCGGCGTCGTCGGAGTATGATGCAGCCCGACCTTGCCCAGCATCCTCGCCAGACTGCTCGGCCGCGACCCCGGGCCCCTGCTCGCGCTGCGGCTCCGGTTCTGTTCGCGGGAGGCGGAGCGGGAGCGGATGTTGCCGGCGCCGCCGCGCCCGGTCGCTTCGTACTCGTGCGCGTGCGCATGCGCGTATGCGGGTTCGGGCGGGGGCGAGGGGAGCGCGGTGAGGTTCGCGCGGCCGCCGCGCCCGGTCGAGTGTCTGTCCGCCCGACCTCGTCAGTTCTCGATGTGTGGGAGAAGGGAGAAGAGCAAGGAAGGAAGGAAGGAAGGAAGGAAGGAAGGAAGGAAGGAAGGAAGAGAGACAGAGACGCACATCCCGCCCTCGTGCGCGTGCTTGACGCGCTCCTCCTCCTCGAGCTGCGCGATGAGCTCCGCGTCCGCGTTCGTGCCCGGCTGGAGGTTGCCCACCCCGCCGCGGCCGGTCGAGAGCACCTGCGGCGTCTGGGGCACGCGCGAGCGCGAGCGCGACTTCGAGTCGGACTTGATGTTCCCCAGGCCGCCTCTCCCCGACGAGCGCTGCGTCACCCACAGGGTCAGTATGGTGTCGACAAGTGAGTGAGAGAGGAGAGGGCGTACAGCGCGCGCGCGAGCGGCCTCCTCGTTCTGCTCGATGACGTAGCGCTCGTACTCGGCGATGTTCGCGGCCTGGTCCGAGATGAGGGACGCGGTCTGGGGGTACGCTTCCGGGACGACGGCCTTGGAGGCGTCGCGCGCGCGCGAGCCCGAGCGGATGTTGCCCATCCCGCCGCGGCCCGTGGATTTCGCCTGTATCGCACGAGCGAGCAGATTGTCAGTACGGAGGGAATACGAGGAGAGGGGGAGAGAGGGGGGAGGGACGTACGCGCTCAGGGTCGACGGTGGCCTCGCGCCCGCGGACGGGCGAGATGGGTTCTTCGGGGGCTTGTGCGGGGCTGGCGGGGTCGCCCGAGGGTCTGTGCATGTTGCCTATGCCTCCTCTGCCTGAAGACTGCGTGTCCGATGGGTCCATGGTAAAGGAGATGATAGAGCAAGAAAGGGAGAGAACGGGCGTCAGGAGCGAGCTACGGGTGAGTCATGATAGGACGTACGAAGGCCTCTCTGCCGCGGGAGACGGAGCGGCGGTCGACGGAGGAGGAGGGCGTCGTGGAGCGCTCGGAGTCTGGCATCGGTGCGAGTGGGAGCGGGACGTGGATGGGTTCGGGTGCGGGCGAGTGGGATTGCATGGACGAAGAGCGGGCGGTTAAGTAGGAGGAGAAGGGCGAGTGGCGTAAGCTAATGCCTCGAGCAGACAGAGAGAGAGGGCGGTGGAGTGCCAGTGCCAGGAACAGTGCGGCTGATTCGGGATGGCCGACGTACGTCGCCCTGCCAGAGCCAGGTCCTGGGCCAGTGCTCTGATAGAGATCTGCAGAGGCAGACAGCGAAGAGAAGCGGGAAGGCGTCGAGAGATAAGGACGATCGAGATAGCCCTCCTCTCTCAGACTCCTTGTGCAGACTGAGATACGAGAGAGGGTGGAGGGGCGGGAGAGTGCAGAGGCTTATCTGCTTATCTCCCGCCTCCCCAGGCCCCTCCTCTCAATCCCACTCGCCCTCTCCAACACACGCAACGAGGCTACCCACCTTCCTTCTTTCCCCCCACCACCATCTCTCTCCCCCGGCGCGGCCACTTGCGCAGCGAGGACACGTCCACCTCCGCGAGCGTGTCGTCCTCCTCCCTCCCCCGCTCCCGCTCCCTCTCCTCCCCGTTCGACAGTATCCGCTGGATCTTAGCGCCCAGCGCCCCCGTCCACGACGGCCGCCGCTGCGGCGCCCCCGCCCTCTCCTGGCTGTCCATCCGGCGCAGTATCGTCAGCAGCTTGGGCAGTCTTCGTGTGCTGGCTCGGGGCGGGCCAGCGTGCTACCGTGGCAGGGGTGTGTCTGTGTGTCTGTGTGAGTAATGAGTAGTGAGTAGCGACTGGTGAGTCCCCAGAGGACAGCGGGTGGCCGGCACTACTAGTACCCTCGCATACATGGGTCATGCCGCGCCGCGGCTCTTGCGCTCGATTGCGCCGTGCCTGCGTCATGGGACGTGCACACCCCTCCCCGCGCGCCCGCCCTGCCCTCTTTCCCTCCCCTCCCTGCAGCGCGTTTTAACCTTTCTCCGCTCCCTTGGCTCGCCTTCATCACTCTCGTGCCCCCGAGACGTGTTCCGCAGACACACACGTGAAGCACTACGCCCACTCACCTCTCACCCTATGTCGCCTTTTGTATGTCGCGCTGTCGGACTGAGCAGGACACGTTCGCACGGAGGACGACATACACCATCGTGCGTGATCGACCGCCCGTCGAACGTTCGCCTTCTCCCAACTCCGCCTCCCCGTTTCTATTCGCTTCGCCTCGATCGTCCGCGGTCCACCTCCGTCTATTTCGACTTCCACTCCACTGCCTGTCGTGTATATATAGCCCCCCATCCCCAGTATAACCCCGCACTCCTGTCTTTGACAGATCCCTTCCGCCGCATACTCACACACCTCCGCATGCTACACCACCACCGCTCGGGTATGGCGCCATCCCTATAGCCTCAGCTACGCTCCCAGCACGCAATATACCTGCTTTATTCTGCCTTCTCTACGAGTACTGTATGACGCCCGCCGGGACTCGGTACCAAAGGGTACAGTAGCTTGTTTTTCAAAATCCGCTCAAGAAAGAAGCGCGAACTACCTCCGAGTCCGCCGTCCTCCGATTGGCCTGCCCGAGCTTATAACGTGCTCCTTGTTTAGCCCGCGCAGCAAGAGTCTTTTTTAGATTCCCCGCAGTCATTGGATTCTGGGCTTTCCTTGCTTTGGTCTGGCGCTGGCTGTGTTACGACTTGCTAGCTGTGAGAGCTCTGGTCACTGGCAAGGTCCTCTCGGTGCATGTGCACAACGGGATCGAATGGTATCCTTGGGCGTAGTGCTGCTACCCCGGATCTCAGCCCCGCAGCCACTAGACTGACAGCCATGACGCTCCTGGGATCCTGGACTTTGCAGTTCGAGACGTTTCTTAAGTTCGTAACTGTGGTCGACGACCATGAGAGTCCCACCGGACCTCGGGACGGACATCTAGGCATGGCGCTCATCTTGCCATCCTGGACGGTACCTACAGTTATGGTGAGTGCGGTTGCATATGCTCGAGTTATGACAAGTTGACTGAGGTTCACAGAGGCGTAGACACGCCTGGCATACGGAGATGCGTCAGAGATTGCAGGACGGCTACCACAGCAGAGGATGTGCTTGAACTCGTCGATGCCGGTGTCGATGAGGAGTATCTGCCACGCTCGTCCGATTGCTGGTCAATCTGCCTCCAGGCTTTGACTCGAGAAGCAGGATGGGGGGTACTACTGGGCATATAGCCTTCTTCGAGCATACACTGTCGTTCTCACCGTGTCGTGAGTCGTCGACAAGGAACGCGGCTGCCCCGGGGTGTACGGGATTCGCTGTTCCAGCCACACTACACTTCCTCGCTCATGATGTCAGGCTCAGGCCGAACCAATCCAGACCGTAGTTCTGCCACAACGCTCCAGCTGCCAGCCAGACTTGAGCATCATGACCTCGGCAACCCACACAGCGAGAACGCACTCAAATGGTCATTTCCCTCCTCCAAACAGTCGAACGTCGTACCGTTCAGAACCCGATGGTAGCAGGCAGGCAGTTTGAATCTGAAGCACATCCGCGGATGCTGTTCAAACGTTCGTGAGCGGCGGATGCGGTCGACGTCATAGGTTCGTCGTTCGTAGAGGAAGAGGTGTTTCTTGATGTAGCGTTGAGGTAGGGGGACTACGGCGAGGGGACGCGAATCTAGAGGAACCTAGTTGCACCGCTGTGGCTGGATCACCCTGCGTACATCACACCGATGAACAGCGTCCGGGCTCGCGCACCGCGTTACATACGCACGTAGGTACCAGTATAGGTACTGTCATAATCATACAGTATTGTGCAGAAACCCTGGAGTAACCTCCACGCACCTCCGCGAGCCGCTACGGTACAGCGCCACAACGCGCACATTCCGCACACCACGGCCCGGAAACGTTCACCCAGAGCTCGCTTCTTGCCTCTCGTCGAGTCCCATGAGAGCGTTCTCTGTGCCCCATTCGTGTACCGCACCGACGCACATGATATGCATGCCCATGGGGCTATATCGATATCGCGGCCCTCCGTAGGAGGCGGCATCGCGTGCCGCGGTCCCACCGTCGGTCGACTCGAGAGGTGGAGGGATGGAGGGCTATCGTCTCTTGCGCTCATCTTGCTGCTTGGTGAAGTGACTGCGAGAGCTATTCCGAGGTGAACGCGTACCCAATAACACTAGCGGAGCTGAAGCAGTTGTGAGGATCGACGGTAAGTCCCTGCTTTCGTGGTCTCCTCGAGCTCCGCATGCGCCGGTACCACCCACATATACTGACTGCTCCTCCCGTAGATCTCGCAGACCCCACATAACCCAAGCTCATCCCAAACACCATGTCCACCCTCACCCACCCCCTCCTCACCGCCTTCCGCGCCTCCAAGCCCGCCTTCGGCGCCTGGCTCACGCTCCCGGGCTTCCTCTCCGCGCGCACCGCCGCGTCCGCGTCCCCGCACCTCTCGTGGGTCGTCATCGACTGCGAGCACGGCGCGACGCCGCTGCAGCCGGGCGCGGCGGAGAGCGTGCACGCGATCGCGGGGCTGGGCCCGCACGCGCCGAGCACGATCGTGCGCATCCCCGCGACGGGCGCGTGTGCGGACGGCAGCGCGGGCTGGCAGATCAAGTATGTGCTCGACGCGGGGGCGAGGGGCGTCTTGGTGCCCATGGTGCGTCCGATCTCTCTCTCCTGCCTCGCCTCGCCTCGCCTCTCCCTGTCGCTGAGCACTGAGCGTTGATGGACGGACGCGGGTGTGTGTAGGTCTCGACGGCGGCCCAGGCAAAGAGCGTCGTCGCGGCGGCGCGCTTCCCGCCGGCGGGCGTGCGCGGGTTCGGGAGCCCGTTCACGCAGCTCGCGTGGGGCCCGGGGGTCTCGCCCGCGGAGTACCTCGCGCGCGCGAACGACGCCGTGCTCGTGCTCGTGCAGATCGAGACGCCCGGCGGCGTGCAGAACCTCGAGGACATCCTCGCCGTCGACGGGCTCGGTGAGCGTCTTTCTTTCTTTCTTTCCTTGGGTTATCATGTTGTCGAAAGGGATGTGAGAGGATTGCTGACGAGGACGTGGATGTGCGCGACAGACGGGGTGTTCATCGGCCCGTACGACCTCTCGCTCTCGCTCGGGTACCCCGCGCCCGCGCCCGACCCCGTGCCCGAGGTCGAGCAGGTCATCCAAAGGATCCTTGCGTCCGCGCACGCCAAGGGCAAGAAATGGTGCGTCCTCCCCTCTTTTCCCCTCTCATCCTCTCCTCCCCTGCAGCCCCTCCCCCTACCCCTTTCCTCGTTCCCCGTATGAGTACTCACCACCAGACACGCAGCGCGATCTACTGCACGTCCGGCGCGCAGGCCGCGAAGCGCGCCCAGGAGGGCTTCGACATGGTGCGTCTCTCTAGTATCTCTCTCCCTTGCCTCTCTCCCCAGCCTCTGAGATCGTGAGAGGTCAAGACGGATATGGCTGACGGGCATCGGGTGTATAGATCAACGTGACCTCAGACAGCGGTGCGATGGCGGAGAGCCTCGCGCGGAACCTCGCGGCCGCGGCGGGCGAGGAGGCGGGCCAGAAGGGCTTTGGGTACTGAGTACTGAGCCAGAGCAGGACCCGGCGCGACGCCATGCTCTCAGCCCAAGGAAGATCGGAGAACCTTGCGGGTTGGTCGGGGGCGGTCACCTCGGGCAGAAGCAAAAGACAGCAAGACGGCGAAACGGAGAGAAGCGATCCGGGAAAGCGCAGGATGTATACCAGGCAGTGTATTATACAGGGATTAGTCTACATGCATATGTACAACGAGGCCACTTGCCCGGCAACAGCGAGAGAGCAGACAGCGAGATCCGGAGATATGTACACGAGATAGCAAGACAAGGGACGTGGAGGTATCGAAGAGGCAAAGGAATCTATGAGTGCCCAGCGGGCGGGGCGGCACGCGAGCGAGAGATTATTCGGATTATGTAGCTCGCTGCGCGGAGCGATGGAGACTCTCCGCGTTCCGCGAGCGCGGCGTAGCGCAGGGCCGCCGCACATGAAGTGAGGAAGTCTAGTCTAGACAGACAGACACCACCGTCTGACTGAGGGCTGAGGGTCTATAGTCTAAGAGCCCGCATACACCATGTAGGTGAATGCGAGATAGCGAAGGCCCGTTCGTAGACCTACACACGAGAGAGCAAAGATGAGCGAGTCTGTCCCCCGTCATCCCGATGTACGTACCCGATATGCACCAACAACGCACAGGGACCGCGTTCAATCCCACCGATTGAACGCCCGCATCCTCCGCACGGTCTCCCTCCCCTCCTCTTCACTCATCTTCACGACCTTCTTCTCCCCATGCACGTCACACACCCTGAAGTATGGCTTCGCATCCTCGGTCGCACCAGGCGCACTCGACAAGTCCAACGCGATGAACTGCAACTCGGGCGAGTGCTCCGCTAGGGTGCGCGCGAGCGCCGCGAGGTCGACGGACTTCTCTTGCCCTTGCTGCTGAGCCGCAGGCGATTGGGTGGGAGCGAAGGCGGGTGCGGGTGAGGAAGGGCGGGAGATATAGTAGTTGGGCTTGAGTGTAGAGGGGATCGACATCGAAGGTATCGAGGGCGTGACGGAGAGCGAAAGCCCAAGGAGGGGTGCTTGCACCGTCGAGAGCGCGTTCGCAACGCGTGTCTATACGAACAAACCATGTCAGCACTCATCCCAGCGATACGCACATCCAGTCCGCAACAGAAGAAAGAAAAACACGTACACTCCACTCCTCCGCCTCCTTCACCCCCGCACACCGATCGCCCACCAACTCCAGATACCTCAAGCCCGGTGCAACGACCTCCGCATCAAGCACCGCCCCGACCTCCTCCTCGCTCAACTCCGTGCTCACCGACGCACTCAACACCACCGGCCGCACCCGCCTCAGGAACTCGCGTGCACAGAAGAGCATGTACGTGTCGCCCACGAGCGCGTTGCGCAGCTCGACCCGTCGGACGGGGCACGCGAGCGGGAGGATCGGGAACCCCGCGTCGACGCTGTCTAGGTTGGCTTGCCATGCGCCCAGCGTGTTTGATTGGGAGTCGGATTGGGACTGGGAGGAGCAAGTGGGGGCGTCGGCGGCAGCAGCGAAGATCGCCCAGTCCGGCGCACACGACCCGCCCGCCGCGACGAACTCGAGGGCGCGCACGTGCGGGAACGCGCGCGCGAGCATCGGCAGAGGCGGGACGTCTCCCCCGAGCACCAGCGTCCTTATCGAAGTTGAACTCTCGTCGGTCTTAGTGCTGGTGCTCGCGCCAAAGTCCGGGTACGCCGCAAACAGTGCGTCAGAGCCCCACAGCGTGAGCTTCTGCAGGTTCCTCGCCCGCCCAACGACGTCGGAAAGCAGGGCCACCGCCTGCGGATCGACGGCCCAGCCGCCGTCCCGACGCACGCGCACCGCGTCGCGCATGACGTGCAGATTCTGGAGGGCGTCTAGCCGCGCGGAGGGCGCGCCGTGCCAGGCGGCGGCGGGCGCGAGGACGAAGTTGCAGAAGGCGGTGAGCTGCGCGAGCGCGCTCCCGCCGGGCTTGTGGTAGAGCCCGCCGAGGGTGACGTCGGCGAGGATGCGCGGGAGCGCGAGGGCATAGGCAGCACGCGAGGCGAGGCAGAGCTGCGAGGCGTCCTGCGGAGAGAGGAGGGGCAGGATGTGGGAGAGCACGTCGTAGTTGAGGCTGAGCAGCGTGTGCGGCATCGTGGCGGCCTTGTAGATAGCGGGGTGGACGTGAAAGAGGCCGCCAGAGGCGCGGTAAGTCTAGAGAAAGAGGAGAGAGGGAGAAGAGGGAGACGGTGGTGGTGGTGGCGAAGAGAGAAAGATGCTGCCGCAGGAGGAGTCAGAAGTGAGACGGAGCGGTGAGCTGGAGATGATAACTTTGGCCTGACGCGATTGGAACAAATTGGCTTCCGTTGGTGTCCGTCATCTCCCTGCAGCACTCCGACAGTCCGAGCCCGCGGAGGCGGACGCCCGGCACCGCGGCGCCCACCACGTGGGAGCGCCCTCCGGCTTCCACCGTCGCTCTCGAGCGTCCCCACGTCGTCCCGGTCGCTCTTCCAAACGCTGTCTGTCTCTTCGCCGACGCCGTGCATGCCTTGGCCCCGCCTGGTCCGCTCTCTCTCTAGTTTGCTGCATTCCGTCGCTATGCCGTCCGCGTCCCTGACGAACGCCAGAGAAGAGGTCGCCGCGCGGCGCGCTGGATGATGACCGCAGATTAGCCATGTCAGGGAGGGATGATGTGCTCACACGCACCCGATAACTGTCCATCCTTCCTCCGATATTGCCTGTAGGCGGTCCTATCGGATGCTCACCTTTGGCCTGCAGGAGGGGGGCGCGGTCAGCCTCGCCTTGATGCTGTCCCTCGCGTTTACGTTCGCTCAGTCAGCATCGTGAGCGGCACGACGATCCAGGTGAGTCGTCTTCGCGCCATCCCGGGGCGATTCGGAAGAAGCTGGGAGACGGAAATGGCGGAAGATAAGGCCGTGGCCGGCGCGCGAGAAGCCGCGGGTGATGGCTGGACGAGCGGAGACCGCAGTGCGTCGTATTTCTGGTCGAGGGGAACGCGAAGGCGGCGGGAGCACGGAGAGGGGAAGAGGATGTGCTGGGCTTGGTTCGTGGTGCGAATATAAGGCCCCTCTTGCTCGTTTACAATGGACCGGGGCACATCAACTCGCCCACGGATTCAAGGCAGCTGATCCTCCCGCAGGCCTTCGTGACCTTCTCCCCTTCACAGAACACCTCCCTCTTTGGTAGCTGCCGCTCCTTATATGGAAGTCCAATACAGTGCCACCTTACCCGCGTTTCAATAGACTGCGTCGGATCCATCCACCAATTCAACCTCGTCATGCAATCCCTGATCATGGCCATGATGCGTGCGCCACGGCCAGCCTGGACTGAGCAGCGCGACCGTGTATGCAGTGCGTTGCATGCGCAACCAGTGGATATATGGCTGAAGGGATTTTGAGAGCGTGCAGTATCCGCTATGGTCTTGTGGTTGCAGGTTGGCTAGCCGGCTCGCATTACCACAGAACGATGCGAGAGGAGCTTCGGTAACATCACCATTCCCAGCTGCATTGATTTTTTGAGTAGCATCTATTCGCCGCTGATTTGCACTGCGTCACTACTGCAATCTCTGGTCAAGCGTACTCCTTTCCTCGGCGAATTCGTCCATAAATATCCATACGGAGAATCCGCAACACTGCAACAGCATGGTAAGTTGGAATACCAGGGGGCGGATGATGCTGACTGCACCATAGACCGGAACCTCGCCACCTTCTGCTCAGGAGGGCGCCACAGCAAGCAGAATCCTCGATCGCCTGCACATTTAAATGTGGGTCAGAAACATAAATTAGACTCATCCGGCAATTACCCATGCCCAGGGTGTGCATCACAATACGATGCGGATGTGGCCGCTTTTCTAGAGACACCAGTCTCCGGCGACCAAGCGATGTTAGGTCTTCCTCTCTGGCGGGAGCGTACCTTCTGAGCCACATACTGATCGATATACATATTCGTTGTTCAGTGACACCGTCACCGCAGGATTCGACGCATGCGCACACCAGCATCAGCACCAGCACAATAACATTCTACTCGCTCGTCCTTCTCCCTGCTGCACACTGCACTACATACAACACTGCACAACTTCAGTCCGCGTCCGCCCTTCTTCCGCACTCGTCCTACATCACCCTACTGCCATGCCCATCCAACCCCTTCACGCACTGACTCGTATCGTAGAACGACTCCCAGAACGACTCCCCTGCTAGGAACGGCATCGTCAGTCCGTGTTCTCTCGCCCCACGCCCCGACAACATACCTTACCGCTGCTCCCGCACTCTACATCTCAGCGTGAGACTTAGGCAGCACCCTCGATATCCGCAAACGAGCCGGGCCCGCTCCACTCTCCCTGCCTCTTCCACTCGCCGGTCGGATAGCCAGTGTTCTGCCGCTTCTCAGGGGTGGGAGCGGGACAACCTCCGCGGCGACAGTTGTCAGGAATTGGGTCAGAGTCGACGGGCGCGGCTGCTGCTATGGCGCTGCCCGCGAAGAGGAGGGCGGCGAAGACTTGGATGAGGGAGGTGAGGCGCATTGTCGGGAGATGGATGTTTGAGTGGCGAGAGTGGTACGTCTGCCTGAGGGAGTCCTTGAGCTTCGGTGAGGGGACAATTGCTGAACCTCCATTGCTTTTATATAGGCAGTCTCGTCCTTGGGCGCGCCGCCCGCCTTTGAGGACGTACAGGCACTCGCCCCCGGTACAGAGACTCGTCCTCAAGCAGAGTGGCCGCTAGATGCGCCCCCGAGAAGGCAAATGCAAATACGGCTGCCGGTGTAACCCGGCCCAGTCGCAAATTGGTGGTCGATCTACAAATTTCTGCACAATGTGCGTGTAAGCAGCATAGTTGGTGAGGACCAATGGTCAACATGTGTAAGTCTCATGAACGATTCATCGGTTTACCATGAGCACTCAGCACCCAATTTTCCGAGCATAGCGCAAGCCGCATCCGGATGTACTGCGAACACCACTGGCTAGAGACATTGAGCGTAGGATCTCTGTAGTTCTCGTTGAGCTGACCGTAATGCTGACACGGTATGCTTCTCAGTTCCTACATAATTAGATGGGCGGGCATCGGAATGCTTTTCAAATCCTCGAAAGATCATACTCGTCACCCGGCGTTCACCGTTCACCGTTCATTCTTCACCGCGACGTTTGAGGCTAGAAACGGAACGATTTTCAAAATACCATCGGCGGAGGATACTTGCCTTGGTACAGATTGGTGCGATCATCGTCTGGGCTCTAATGTTAGAGGTGCGAGCACTCAGTAGTGGCTCTAATCTTAGAGGTGCGGGCACTCAGCGTGGACATCCTTGATGTGACAGCAGGTCGCGGTCCACCCCCTCCGAGCTCCCTCGTGCGTGAGCAGAGCCGCTGCGAGATTGGCCAGCATGCTACGATGCAGTGCACCGTCCATATTTCAAACCAGATCCTTCTCGAGTACTCTTCTCAGTTGAATTCTGGCCCTAGTGCGACCTCCAGGATACCGTCACCTCTCGGAGTCATCTGGCTACCCTCATCATATCATCACTTTATCTCACACACTATCCGTTCATGGTTGCGCAGGTCTCTTGCATCTCCGCCCCGCGGTAAGCCCGGTTGGAGACAAGGACCGGAACGGATGGCAGAACTTTGCGTGTTAATTGAGAGTCGCGGATCGCAGCCATGTGGCATGGCAGCAGAGACGCAGTTCATGGCGTAGACGGGTACGCATATGACCTTCTGGAGGTGACTTGGGAGTCGCGCGAGCGCGTCAAGGATGCACGCCCACCGCTGGTGATGATGTGTTGCATGACCTGGGGGATTCTGGGCCGCACGCATATCCATTTGTCACAAGTGCTGGATGCCCCACGGCGGGCGCACTATGGAACGGCGAGGATACCGTATTTCTGCCCCGTTCGCGCGCTCTATAGTACATGCTTTCAAATTGGGGCTGGAGTTTTGCGAAGGTGCAGACGAAATTCAAAGAGAAGGAAGATGAATTGTGCGAATATAGAAGGAGCCTGACACAACAGCCAAGTACCGCTGCGGCTGCAGGGGCTGCCTACCGGGTACCCATCGCGTTCGGGGCACCGGCGAACGGATAGGGCTGGACGATGGTGACGTTCTGCGACTGGTTGTTCTTCTCGGAGTCGACGCTCCTCTCCTCGCTCAGCTGCCCGACGTACTCGAACGCGATATGGCAGCCGTCTAGGAGGGCAAACACTGTCAGACATATGGCACCGATATCATGAGAGGACAGGACGTACAAATGGCGATGAGCCAGAAGATGACGGCGAGGACAACGACGATGACCCGCGCGGTCTTGAAGCTCGCGTTGCAGGCAAAGTTCGTGAAGTCCTGGTTCACGCCCTTCCCGGCGTTCGCCTCGCACTTGCTGATCTGCGACGCGCCCTCGCCGTGGAACAGCTGGAAGATTCCGAAGATGCCGACGACGATGTCGAGCACGGTCGCGAACGTGATGGCTCCGGCGTAGAGAGAGACCAGCGAGCGGATTTTCCAGATTGAGCCCACGATGCTGAGAGAACAGTTAGTGACGAGTGTCTTGGAGGGGTAAGAAGGGACGTTACACATACCCCAGGAAAGAGACGAGTGTGACTATGGTAGATATGACGGCGAGGAGCCACGCAGCCGTTTTCTCAGACCCGGACAATGGAGGGTTGAGAGTGCCCTTCACTAAACATAGAGCATCATGGTCAGTCCGCTGGATACGTCAGCATCGACACGGTGACTACTCACACATCTCGTGAACGATAATCCAGCCACCGACCGCAAAGAATCCGCCGGCGACAGCGCCGAGCAGAGACTCGCAGAACACACCGAATCTGACCGGCAGACAGCAGCAGAACTTGCGCGAGCGGACGTAGACCATGGCTGACGAGTCTTGTCGAAGGAGAGCGGTTCTTCGTGAAAATCAAAAGAGAGACAGAGCGTCGGGGATTCGGAGAAAGCTGGAAAACCGCAAATGCGGGGGGCCGGAGGAGAAAGTCGAACGGACACCGAGGTCGTGAAGGTCAGGCGCAGCCCTAGGGGCCCATGCTCGAGCAGGCCAGCATTATATAGCCAGGTCGCGAGGCCCGTTGTTGATGTCGACAGACGTCGTTGATGAGGTCGATGCTATGCAAGATGGGCGCATGCCTCGACTCCGAGCCCCGTGTTGCGAGAGGATCAGGGAGTCTGTACCCAAATCCCCCCTAGTCCGCTCGCGAGATCTGTCAAGGAGAGTCATCCGAGGTGTGCGGAGGCGTCAAATGAACAAGAGCCGCTATTGCGAGAGGGAATGCCGACACAAAGAGATCGCAGCCTCTCGTCGTCTCCGCTGGATGGAGGGGAAAGCTGTGCATCAACGCCGTAAATGGATTTCAGAGAGTACGACCGATTTGATGGACGTCAATGATCGCCCTCCGCCTTGTGATGCACCGCCCTGGTATGAGAGAATGCAGTACGGAGCGCATATTCACCGGGCTACAACGCGGTGTGGACTTCAGACGTTACAACGGCCATCGTGTCCAACCTGTGATTGCGTGGGGGTGGTGATTTAGACGGCGCAGGTCGACCGGCATGCTGTTGAAGCTCCAGCGAGCCTCGCTACACCAGCAGCTATGTCGACTTGAACGGGAGTCGCTGCAGATTGACTGACTCGCAAGACAGTCCAAGGCGTCCGCGCGATCGCTGGCCGCACTCGCAGTGTTCGCTGCGTAGAAGGCCCGTCCATCATGTCCAAGGTGTCGTGCCGAACTGTGCGACGGACCTAGTATATCGTTCGCCTGTATGAGTAAACGATCTCGCTTTCGAAAGCATGAGAGAGATGAGAGGGTGACACTCACCTTGCGTAGGATTCGACCACTCTCGTCTGTGGGCAGTTGGCTCCGGCGTCGATTCGGGGGACAGTCAACGGACTCAACATACCAGCAGCCCCACACTGTTGAGCAACCTGCTATCCCTCTTCCAGGTGCCGTTCCTGCTGCTGAGCGTCGCAGCGGTCAGCTGGTGGGTATCGGTGAGAGCGCGAGACATCAATATGGAGTCCACATATGTATCCATAGCACACTGCGAATTGCGCAGCGGTGCCGCAGTGTCGTGAATTTGACTGGGGGTGGGGTACACCCTGCACGTACCGTGTGCGCCGTTCTCTGAGGGCCAACATTGTGCCAGGCGTACCCTCAGGGAGGTGTGCACGGGTACCGGTGCAGGCTCCGCTCAAGAATCTCCAGTCGTTAGAATCACACCTGCAAGCGACAACGGCTCTCAGCAGCAGAAGCAGCAAGGGAAGCTCTAAGATAGACGAGTAAGTAGAATACACATCGTAAAATGCAACGTGTTACGTGCGCATGCAAGAACAAGAAACAAACAGTAGACTTCAAAGCGAACACGGGCCCGAGACTACCTCTCGGGCCCGCGGGCATCGATGTCCATGACCCAGCGTACTCAGTGAACGAGTAAGAGGCGTGCAGGAGCAGAATGGGAGCAAGGAACCAACCGACCGTGCGCGCCCCCTCGGCCACTGACTCGCTCGCTCGTTCGAGTGCTCTTCGTAATGAGGAGCGGATCGAGGGGACGAGGGGAAGAATTAAGGAAGAATGCGGCGCGGGCGGGAAGAGTGTATCGTACGAGCACCGAGAATCGCGCCCGGATGGCATGAATGAACGCAGCAGCGGCCGAGGCGGACGCTGAGGCGGAGAACGAGAAAGAGGAAGAAGAGAACGGATTCAAGAATGTCCCTGGGGCGCAACGCGAGGAGCGATACGATATCTGCAGAAAACGTGCATGTATGAAGGCGGCTGGGTGGACCGAGGACGAGGACGAGGACGAGGAAGAACGACCGACCGAGAGAGGAGATAGTGAGGAAGCGAGGAATTACGTGTTCGTAAGCGATATATGCGGGTTGGATACAGGGATGAGGGCAGGCAGGCAGGCAGGCGTGCGGAAGTCCGGCGGATGTAGAACGAGACGGGGATGCGGGGGTAGAGGGCAGGAGGTAGGGAGGTAAGGAGGTATGCGGGCATGGCATGATGGGGCATGGGTGAGTAAGCGAGACGTCCCGTCCGCAGGTGCAGGTGCAGGTGAGGTGAGGGTGGGCAGGGGAACGAGCGGATGTACAGACAGGCTAAGGGTTACTGTTACTGTTACTTTAGGGGATAGGCGATAGGCGATAGGTGAGGATGAGTGTCCGGAGCGGCACAGGCGTCATAAACATTCTTCGATCAGTCCGAGGGCTTCGAAAAAATCCTGCGCTCGCGCTAGCAGCCGCCGGCGTACTGTCCAGGGTGTCAGCACTCAGCCTTCGGAGGGAAGAGGGGAGAGGAGGGACGCGTACCGCAGAGTTTTTGGGCCATGGGTATCCCGCACCATCTGGTCCTGGTTGTGACCAGTAGGTGAGGTTCGGGTCTGCACGCACGACACACGACACACCGTCCTCGTCAGTCACCTCGCTCCTCATACTGGTTTGAAAGAGAAAACCACGCACTGCTATACGCCTCGAGATGCGAGTTGATGTAGTTCGCGGTCGGGTAGTCCGTGGGGTCGCACCCGATGTTCGTCGCGCCCGAGCGCTGGTACACGCGCACGTAGTCGATCTGCATCACCGCCGGGAATATCATCGTCTCCGGCGCGATCGTCTGCCAGTTCTCTGTTTGCCGTCGTCAGCCCTCTCTTCAACCACCCCAACCACTAGCTCCACACTCACTGGAGATGCCCAAGTTCAACACGATCGACTGTACCCCCCACACCCAATCAGCATCCACTCCTCACCAGCCAGACACACGCAAGAGAAAAGACGCACCATCGGCTCCTCGGGAATGAGCCTCTGCGAGACCTGCGACCCCTCGGGGCCCATGTCCGGGCCCATCGCGGCGGCGCCCATGCGCACGGTCGGCTTCCCGTCGGTCTGCCACGTGATGAAGCCCTCGCCGCGGTTCTTCGGGTTCGCCCAGTACTCGAACCCGAGCGTCTTGAACACCGCGCCCGAGCCCTGGAACATGTCGTCCGGCAGCGTCGTCAGCGCCGACACGGCTTGCTGGCTGTGTGCGGGGGTGCGCGTCAGTGGGTAATTCTCAGGAAAAACTTCGGTGGTGGGTGGTCTTACATGGCAGAACCCCTGTGAGAAGAGCGTCAGCAACGCACAGATATCGAGAGACAGAAAAAGAAGAGACGCACTTGTACGTATTCGGCCTCGTCCGCGTCTCGTCATATATCCACCACGCGTCCTGCGAGTCGTTCACATACAGATAATCGTGCGTGAACGGCGCGAACTGCGCCGACTGCGACACGACCTGTCCCACGCCGCCCTCCGCCTTGTTCTTCTCCGCCTCCAGAATATCGATCTCGGGCACGCCGCGCCCGACGCCGTTCGACGGCCCGGGGTGCTCCTCGCCCGGGCACGTGCACGCGCTCACGCGCTGCCCGGGCAGCCACGAGAGCTCGAAGTTGTACTTCGAGCGCGACTCGTCCGAGTGCAGCGCCGCGGCGGGCCCGGAGTGGTCCGCGAGCGTCTGGTTCGGGAACGTCCCGACGTCGCACGCGTCGTACCTGTGTGTTACAGGGAACAGGGATGTCAGGAATGTCAAGGGTCGCGGGTTTCAGTGCGACGCGACGTACGAGTAGGGCCACGTCCCGTCCGTCGTTGCCCTGTATCCTGGGCGGCCGAGGTTGCCCATCGTCCACGCACCGGGCCACTGCGCCAGCACCTATCAGTGAGCGGCCTCAACAGCGAAAAGAAAAGAGGGAGACTCACGTAGCCCTGCGTGTCCGAGTTCGGCCCAGGCAGGGTCATCGACACCTCGATGTACCCGCCCGTGAAGCAGAACTTGTTCCAGCTCTGGAGCATCCCGCTCACGTACGACAAGTTGTGGTTGAGCGACGGGTCCGCGACCTGGTCCATCACGATCTGCAGCGCGCCGCCCTTCGTATACACCTGCTTCGGGTCGTACCACTCGAGGTCCGCGGTCGAGCCGTACCAGAGGTCGACGGCCTCCCAGAACGGGTCGTCGCCCGGGTAGAACGTGCGCCCGTCGAGGTTGAACTCGTCCGAGAAGACGAGCTCGTACGCCTCCCCGTCGAACCCCGTCCGCGTCATCGCGCTCTCCGGCGTGTCCGGGTCGATCAGCTCTGGCATCTGGAACCTGTCGTTTTGACACCCGGGCGAAACGTAGCGCGGGAAGCGAGGAAGAGAAGAGATCAGTTCTTTCTGACGCGCATGGGAGAAGGAGGGCGCATCGCGCAAGACAGAGAAAAATGCTCACAGTACTGGTGCCTGCCCCGTCGCGTTTATCCTCACGTTCGCGGTGATGGCGACGTTGCGCGCCTCGTTGCGGAAAAAGTCCAAGAGAGGATAGCAGAGGAAGAGCGTCAGGATCGCGGCGACGAGGAGCACGAGCACGCCGACGTTCAGGATCCCGCGTTTCGACCAGTACGAGCGGCGGCCGTGCCCATATTCAGGCGTGTGCAGGAGGTCGTCGTCGTCGTCCGGCGCGTCCTTGTCGACGTCCGGGTCGTACGCGTATGGGACGAAGCCGCGTGTGCCGACGACGACGCCGGAGGGGTACTTTGAGTCGGACGAGAGGGAGAAGACGGAGTCGCCGGAGGAGGAGATCACGGAGTCGCGGTTGTGGAAGGCCTTGGGGGGCGCGAGGTGGCTGTCTGCGCCGGCGCCGGCGGCGTCGTCCGCGGCGAGGCGGTAGAGGACCATAGATCCGCGGTGGCCGCCGAGGGAGCCATACGGGCCAGCGAGCGCCTGAGACTCTTCGGATGCGATGCGATTGAAGTAGGTGCTGCCGCGGGAGGCGGGGCGCGAGCGGGGCGGGCCGTGTGTGGAGGACGCGTTGGGGTTGAGGGGGGACGAGACGAAGTTGGTGCCGACGGAGGAGGAGCGGGTGTTTGCCCTCGATGAGGAGGACGACGATTGCTGGTCGCGGTCCCTGGCGTCGGGGGAGAGGAGGGGGGACTCGAAGGTGGAGGTGTGCAGTGTGCGGGGCTGGGCGTAGTCCTCGGGGGTTGATGCGCCTGAGCGGGCGTGGTCGGGCGCATCAGAGGACGGCCAGGGCGTCGACATTAGACCTGTGCTCGTCGGGGGGCGACGACAGCGAGAGTCTGCGTCTGATGGGTGTGATGGTTGTGTGATGGGAGGGTGCGGGAGGAGGAGGAGGAGGAGGATGGTGCGAAGGAATGAAAAGGAAGGAGGGACTGGGCGAGTGGAGGAGGCAAAAAGGCAGCCCTCGCAGGCGCACGCAGACGCACGCAGAGACTCTGAGAGACAGAGGGCAGCGACCGGGGCCAGTCCGACGCACCCCAGCCCACTCACACAGACGCCCGTCGGCTGCCCCTTGCCGCCCCGCCCAGCCAGCCTCGAGCTCTCCTTCTCGGCCAACTCACGAACAAAACCAGCCTTCGAGTCCTCAGCCTCCTCACGCCCTCTTCCCCGTATTCTCCCCCCGCCGGGAACACGGCCTCTCTTTCGCACCCGCACGCCAGTCCGTCCGATTCCCCCGTCAGTGCCATGCACCTCCCCCGGCCTTCTCCCATATGACAGACAGTCTTGGCTTCTCTCGCACGCGTCACCGCATGAGAGCGCACCCTTCCCGGCACCCAGCCTATCGCTCAGACTGCACACCAGCGTGAGCCCACGATAAGTATCCAAAGTCCCCGACTCGTTCTCTGTCAACCAAGGCATATTCGTCGGCTCGTCCGAGCCTCTCGTGCACCACCACCACCTCCAGCCGCCGGTACGTCCCAATTAGCCGTGCACTCCGACCTCTTGTATCGCACCGTCCAAACGGAATGCAGGATGAGATGCGGGGGTGGCCATGCACATCCCTCACAGCGCCCGGCGTGATCACAGATGGCATGTTGCGCAACACGTTACGCCGAGCACGGGCGGGCGACAACGCTCCCACTCCGCCCCGCGATCATATGCAGCGGCTTTGCACCCGCTGTCATGCGCGCGCACGAACGGCCCGTGTGCGTGAACTGCGTTCTGTCATGCGCTCGTCTTCTTAGTCTACGAGGTTGCTCCGTCTCCGGACACCAGAGGCTGTAGCGCAGGCAACGAAGAGCGTACACTGCGGTCCGTTTCGCCACAGCACACGCATCGTATCGCTAACACCGTGTTACTCCACCGCGATACGTTCACTACCGTTCGCAGTAATTGAATTACCTTTCCGGGCACTCATCCTACGAAGCCCGCAACATGCCGTATGCCTTCCCTGCTCCTCCAACTCGCTCGGCTCCTCAGATACCAACGCCCGACTATCCATCGCTCTCATTTTCGGGTGGCGAGAGAGCGGCACTCGACTACACCGACGTGCCAGTCCGGCGGTCGCGCAGCACAGACGGTCGGGATTCGGCCAACGGCCTCTCCATTCCCCGCGTCGGTAACCGGTGCGCCCCTCAGGCGTTGCGCCGTTGCCCAGTGCGTGCCTGCGGAACCAAGCCTTTTCTTTTCTTCGTTGTTTCGCCTCGGGCTGTGCCCAACGGCGAGCCTGAGCTCCTACTCTCTCCTATACATATTGATGAGGACCGGAGCCTGAGGTGGTCCTCCGCGCGGTGGTGGCACAGAGTTCTGAGTTCGGCGCGTGCATCCCGCCGCCGCCCCCGGCGTCGGCGTCGGCGAAGGTGCAAGGACTTGGGCCTCCGTGCCAAGAACAGACATTTGGCCTTCCCGTCCGACTTCCGCTTCGTCCGGACTCCGAAGTACAGTACTAGCAAGCTGAGACGCGTCTTGTATACTTGCTTCCCGGCGAGTTCACTTTCAGCCGTATAGCTACTTGGACGCGCGTTTCTCCCCTTGGTCCCAGACTCGCAACGGGCGTATGCGATACGCATCTACACGAGCATGACGTTCGGGCCCCTCGACCTCGAGCTCGAAAATCGCATTCACGCGTACATACGTCCGATGACGCCTGTGGCGTCTCCGTTCCACGCACAGGAGGCAACCGGCTCACCGCACCTCGAGTTTTGTCGTAGCAGGGCTGCCGAGCGTGCCCGGTATGGGCATTCCCGAACCCTCTGGAGGGGAGTGTAGGCATGACGCCAGCGGCCATGCGTTGCGGAGTGCGCCTGCGCCCTCTTCGTGGACGAGGACAACGTCACCGGGATACTTGGGGGGTATCTCAACATCGATGGGTCAAAGGAGTCTGTTCTCGTACACCTGCTTTGCGTCGATATCCAGGGCGTCTGTGGATTCGCCATGCATGGCCACGTTGAACAACAGCAGTCCGACTTTCAGATAACTTTCGTCTCATTCGACACCCCCCATCCGTCCGTCCATACAAGCAAACAACGCTCTCTGAGCACATTTCGTAGTATACCTATATACCGCAACACTGTCCCCACTCAGATTCAGCACGTATCACGTAGTAGGACACCGGGGGAACGGGGAGAAGCAAGCAAGTAACACAACCCTTTGGTACGAACCGCAGAACCGAATTCAACAAACAGAAGAGAAGACTGACGTCATAACTCGAAGCGTGAGTAGACGCGTGCGAGAGAGAGGAGACCGTAAGGGAGGAGGTTTGAGGGTGAGGGTGAGGGTGAGGAGGATTATAGTTGTACATTGTAACGTCGCAGAGGGCGGGGCAATTGCAACAAGCGGTACCGGTGTCGAGTCGAATAAATATTGGACCGAGGGCCGTTTGGCTTTGTGCACGTTCGAGCGGGAGGGGGAGCATAGGGGCGAAGGGAGGACGGGGAACGGGGACGGGGGCGAGGGTCAGTGAGGGACGGGTGATTGGTAGAAGAGACATTGGGTTGGAGAATTAGCGAGACAGAAGGGGCCGCATATTGGGAAGAGACATCGTCTCAGGGAGGGTGACGAGATGGGCCGGAGAATAATGAAGGGGAAGACAAGACGATGACAGTATTCATAACGACAGAGCATTAAGCCATGGGGAGGATGTGTAGGGTAGTAATGTAGTATCAGGGAACGGTCCGACTCGGTTGAAGAGAGTGAGAGAGTCATACGAGTCGCATACGGAAACACAAAATCGGGAGGGAGACATTGGTTGGAGGGTTGGGCCGAACAAAAGGGCGGAGGGCGAACCGAGGCGGAAAGGGAAAGTGAGGAAGGGGTCGGGGGAGATCCAAGCAAACCGGGAAGCGGGAGGGGGTGCATACACGCATGAGACCTTGTTCGGCAGTATTTCTTCAGTCTTCAGTGGTGGCCGTCGTGTCGTCACCGGGCGGACGCTCGCGTCGGGCCCGGCGGACGTTCTTCCGCTTCGTCGTCTTCATCGTACAAGTGCAAACGCGGCTACTCCGACGCAGTGCCATGCCCGTCAAGGACTAGGCCTTGGACGGCACCGCAGTCTTCAGGCCCTCGAGCCTCTCTTCGAGCCCCTTGCCCAGGCCCTCGCGCTCCCACTCTCCTCCGACGTCATCGGCGACGCCCGCAGCGCCGTCGCGCTCGAGGAGGTACAGCGGGGCCCCATGTATGCTCCCGCCGCTCGAGCTCGCCGCATACTGGGCCTGCGGAAGGCCGATAACGGCGGGAATGTGCGGAGGTGGCTCGGTGACGACCGCGGACGAGGTGAGGCTCGACAAAGGGAGCGTCGAGGCGGGAGTGGAGGACAGGAGGTCGGCGTAGGAGATGAAGGAGAGCCGCTTGTTGGCGGCTTTGGGTGAAGGAGGGTGCGAGGGGAAGGGCGCGGGGACGGTGATCGACGTGAGCTGTTGCGGCTGCTGTGGCTGCGATGGCAGACTGTGCAGGGGGTGCTCGGTATGCGTCGCCGTCGTAGGCGAGGACGCGTTGGAGTTCGTCTCCCCTTCTGACACGGTGCTCGAGGGGACGGAGAAGTAGGTCGATGTCGGCGTCGGCGTTGCTGTCGACTGCGGCACGGTAATAGTCGGAGGTGAGGGACTCGTCTGCACCGTCGGTCTTGTTGGGGGCGACCCCTGGGCGTGCCTCGGGGGTGAGCCGGGAAGCGAATTGCTAAAGAGGAGGCTTCGACGATTGTTGACCCCTGTGGGACTAGGGCTACGGCTGCTCAACCGCGATGTGGGACTCGTAAACCCGCTCTGGTACGCTGGGTCTACGGGTGCGGGCGTCACGATCGAAATGGCATCCAGATCGTCGTCTTCAGGGTCCTTTGAGGTGAGGACGGCAGCGGCGCTGTCGAGCACGGAGGGCACGGCGCGCTCGAGCTCCTCGGTAAATTTGGCCCGGGGGATGTGGTGGGGGTCCGAGCAGAGCGGAATGGGTGAGGCGATGGGCTCGATGTCGCGTTCAAAGATCGCGGAGGACGAAGAGTGGCTAAGGAGGGGTCAGCGGTGGCCGTGATGGTGCGCAGATGGCTACTTACACGGATGTGGGCGAGGAGGGGATGGATGCGGGCGAGCGGGAGCCCAGGCGGTGGGTGCGGAGGTGTTGCGAGTTGCGGTTCGAGAGGCGGCGCTCGCGCGACGGGCTGGCGAGGTTGGTGTTGGAGGTGATGTGTCGCAGCTCGGCGGGCGAGGGCGTGGTGGTTGTTGCGTTCATTGTCGTCGGCTCTGCGAATGTCGTCGGGGGCGAGGCGAGGGAGATGCGGGGCGAGGACTGGGCGTGGAGATTTGAGGAGTCCTGAGAGAGAGTAGCCATGGTGGATGATAGCAGACGAGAAGTTGGTCGGTGGAGAGAAGGTGGAGGTCTATTACACGCTCCTCGAAGCTGATGGATTCCGACAGACCAATTATCAACACCAACCAGCCTTATCAGATTACATTGTCCGCCTTTATCGGGTAACAAAAGCCGGCTACGCCGTGCTAAGCTGTCGGCCAAAATAAGCGTTTCTTCGTCGTACCCAGGCACGGCCTCGTCGTCTGCCCAACATCGCCCGACGACCGCTCTCCTCGTCTCTAGGACCCCCGACATTCCACTGGAGATGCCTGATCCCAAATTTCGAAATCTCGGTTTGTCCGTCAGGATGATCAGGCCTGTCCGGGGGTCCGAATTGTCCGGATTGTATCAGGCCTTGCCACTTTTCCGTCGATTTTGGCCGGATTGTGGATGAGGTGCACCAGCGCTAGTCCCAACTAGCGCCCAATCAGCTCACTGAGAGCTTGCCGAGCTCGAGGTCTAGCTCGAGGTCGACTGACCAGACATTGCTCGATGTCCGGATAGTCGCCTCGTCAGATCAGGCGTTAGTCAAAACGAAGGCCATATGTCCGGAGAATGGCATCAGACCTGGCCGTTTTGAAGGCCTGATTTGGCAGGATTATCCTCAGGCATAGGCCCTCCAAAATCCGCGAAAATGTCAGGATTAGGCCTCAGGCGTCCCCAATGAAATGTCGGGGGTCCTTCGTCTCTCCGGTCTCGAACAGGTTGCACTTGAACTCAATCTCCGGATATGCAGATGGACTCACCGCCTACACCGCTTCCACTTCCTCCTAGCTATCGGGAACACTCAGCGCAACACAGGCCTACCGCCTCCCTCCGTGCCACGGTAGTCTACCTCGTCCACCATGAGGCGATAGACGACGTCAAGGATGCAAAGTTTTCGCTCATTCACACCGTAACGACCACAAGGCGAAAGCCAGATACCACCTTCGCTCTCTCTGTGCATTCATTTCCGTCTGCATCGACAAGCTCCGAACGATGGCTGCTGCGCGAGCTGCGTGAGGATCCGTGCAATGGTTCACATCGCCTTGCTAATCCCCTCCGTGCGCACCTCCCACCCCTCCTTCGGGAATCCCGGTGCAGCGCCCTGACTTCCGTCCCACCCCTCAGCCATCATAGCCACGGCGTACAGCAGCGAACCGGAGCCCGGGAAGTACGGCGTCGGAACCCGCACCCCGCCTACGGGCATCCCGACGTCGTCGAACTCGAACAGCGGATGCAGCAACCACTCTACAGCCTTCTCGGTCTCTCCGTTGCGAGCGGCAGACATCGCCAGCATCGGGAAGTCCCAACTGAGATGAAGTGTTCAGCATCATGGCGTGCTTGCTTCTGAAGCGACCGTCACGTACCCCCAGCAGTTGCTGATATTCCAGCTCGTCCACACCTTCTCTGCGGTTGCCTTGGCCATGTCCAGACTCACATTGGCCGTCTGCGGAAGCCAGCCATACAGGCCCACCAGGGCAGGATGGTCGTTCGTGAACGTCGGCGTGTCCCAGAAGTCGCTGGGTATCCCTTCGTACACCGCATACAGCCCGTCTTCGATCGGAAGCGGCGCAAGGTTCTCCTTGACCTCCGTCCATGCATCGGGCACCTTCTCTCCCAACCTCTCCATCCAAGTGCTCGCACGTTCGAGTCCAAAGCGCCAGTACGCCAGCTCAAACGCGGGATTCCTCGTCGCGTTCGGGCTCGTGTCCTCGCTCACCACATACATCGGCGGGCCCAAGTCGAAGAAGCCCGTGCTCGCGTTCCGGCGCGCGTACACCGCCATCCAGTCCGCCGTCGCATGCACGACGTCCCGCCACTTCTCCAGCGTCGCCCGCGAGCGCGTCGCGCGGTACTCGTACTCGGCGAACACGAGCGGGTGCGGCTGCTCCCAGATGAGGAGCTCGTTGATCTCCCCCGGAGCGGAGCGGCCGGACGGGTCGGTCATCTTTGACCAGCGCGCTCCGGTTGGGTAGCCTTGCTGCACTTGTGCCCGTTGGATCGCGGTGGGGAGGAACCGCGAGTAGACGCTGCTGGCGCGATTGAGGAGGTCCCAGTTGTTCCAGAGGGCCCAGTGTGCGCTGTGCCAGAAGAACATCTCCATGTGGAATTTGCCGTACTGGATTGGGCAGTGAGTTTCATCGTTGCGGGAAGTGGTGAACTGCTGCTGACTTACCCAGCCGTTGTTGACAAGTCCAGACTGCCGTCCAGCAGTGAGCGAACGCCGTGGTCAACGTAGCGAGTACTCACCTCCTGGGGAGGGTAGTCTCCTGCTTCGTTCACGCGCAGGAGGTACTGCGAGAGGATGATGCGCCTCTGCAGCTCTTCCGCTCGAGAATCGCTCGATCCGCTCATGACATCGACAAAGCCATGGTTCGACCAGAAGTCCTCCCAGGCTGCCTCAGACTCCCGCCGAATCGCGGCCACGCTCGGTACCACCTGCACCTTCCGTTGTGAGTACGCGATCGCGAGAGAGAAGGTCTGCCGAGCGTTGCACGGAACGACGTTGTATCGGTGTGTGTCTGAAGACACTCGAGATATCGCGAAGTCGTCTGCACCGCGCACGAATGTGAAGAAGGTTGTCGAATCCATTGTGTGCGCGATCTCTGCCGCAACACCGCGTCCCAGTCCATTACGCGTCCGCAAGCTCGTAGTATGGTTCGCCGTCGCATTCCACACGCCCACGAACGGCGCTTCGAATTTCGAGCTGCCGTCGTTCCACGGAAAGTCGAGGAATACCCCGAGCCGGCCGCGCTGGAGGAGCGGAGACGTGATCGTGACGCCTATCGTGCTGCTGTTCTGCGCCGCGATCGTCTGCACGGACACGTCCTCGCCCGCCCACCGGAACGTGCTCGTCATGGTGCCCGTCCACAGGTCCAGTACCTTCCTCTTCGCCGCCAGTGCGTCCTCTGTCACGTTCGCCTCCCCTCTCCCGTCCTCGTCCATGAACAGCAGTCCTACCCTCCCCAGGTTAACACGGTTCGGGTTCGAGATGAGCCACTGCTGCATCGGCTCGGGCCCCCCGAACTCGTACTGCACCCCATCCCAAACGACGCCGCGATATGCGGCGATGTCCGTCTCCGTCATACCTGCGGGCAAGGAATCGTTCTTCCACCCCCGATCGGACATGGTCGCCCACGGGAGGAAGGTCTGCAGCCCAGTAACGTCGGCGCCGAACGCGAAGTGCCCGTTCCCGACTTGCATGGGCGTGCTCGCGCTGGACGCGGTCCGGACGGGGTTGAACCGCGAGACGAGCGCGTGGCGGTCTATGCGGGCATGTGTTGCGGAGAGCGATGCGAGAACAAGGACGCATAGCGAGGTGAGGTGTGTCATCGTTGCATCCGTGGAGTGTGGGGGCATAGAGCTGAGTATGAGTGGAGATCGATGGCCAGGACGTCCGGGTGGCCCTCTGCAGTCTGCCGCACGTCTTGCTCATCGTCACCCATGTTTTACGTGCCGTCATCGCTGGTTCTCTGGGGCGGTGAAACCGCGAGAGTGGAACGTCTGCTTGCAGGTGACTGTACGTCGCGGTCCGGGATAGCAAGACGCGTACCCCATGTGACTATGTCATACGGACGGAAGACGCACAGCTCACGGTATCCCTGTATTGCGGATTCTGTACCGGTGCCCTATCACTTTGTCGCCAGCGGATGTGTCAATGAATTTGTTTGCTCCTCTCATCGCCCGCTGTTATTGCAATCAGAGCCCTTGGGCAATGCTTGTGGTCTAGACGTTCGGGAATGTCAAAGCTGGTGCCGCGCCAGCGGTCCGCCCGCCAATACCACGAAGCGGAGCAGCGAGTAGCGTCGCCCATGGAACATATGAATCGTCGTATATGGCGGTCGATCTTTCCAATCGCACCAACATCGTACCGTTCATCATGAGCGTGTATGATACAGTATTCGAAGACTATTATACACTCGGCGCTATAGGCCACACGCTACTGATACAAGCTCCCTCGTCTCTCCGCTCACTTTCGTCATTTTTCAAGTACGCCTGTTTGTGGCGGCTCTGAAGGCCTGCAAGATATCGTTGACGATCGCCATGTCTTCCAGCTCCGCCGCCCGGTCGTCGCCCGTCTCTCGGAACATTCCTTCCATCTCATCCTCATCCTCGTCTTCGTCCATCTCGTCGTCCGAGTCGTCGTCGAAACCGCTGCTGCCGAAGTCTGCTGCAGTCCGGTAGTGATCCATCGTGCCGAGAGCCAGCCTGTCAGCCACGCGAATAAACTCGAGGTCGTTGTCGCAGGCAGGCATGGCGTTATAGGCGACCGATTCGGCTGAACCATCCTCGGCGCACTCGCTCTGGAGGTCGTCCCAGGTCCCGTCTCCCAAGGGCGACTGGTCCCGGGCGTTCCGCAGAACGTAGTCCATGGCGTGCTCGACTTTACCGCCCTGCCCGAAGAAGCGATTGGCCCGCCAGACCAGTTCGGCTTCGACGTTGGCAGCGGTGGGCACTCCAGCGAGACCAGGCTTCTTGAGGACGTCGGCGATCGTGCGCACAACCGTCGCGTACTCCCTGTAGAACGTCTTGGTAATCCGGGTGGCTCGCACTTCAGCGGGGAGATGCTCGATTGCTAGCTCGTCGCTGAAGGTCTCGAACGAAGTTGCACCAAAGGACTCGACGTCCATGGTGTCGGAGGAGACTTCTGCGACCCCTGCGGCTGACATCAGTATTTGCAAGCTTTACGAGTAAGGGCAACGTACACCGCAAGCGGAAGCGCATCCGCGGAGACAGCCACCCTTCAGTACATTGCCCACAAGTGCAACCCCACCTGCGTGCATTGACGAATTCATCCTCGCCGAGCCCGACGTCTTCCCCGACTGCGCGCTTGAGCAGCCAGACGATGTGCAAGGCCTCGAGGTTGTGACCAGGCCAGTTCCCCACGATGGTCTGCATCATCTCCTTCAGCTCCCGCTTCTTCTGTTCACAGAGCTCCAGCGGAGTGCGGCCTGCGACGTTGTCGCGCGCCCGCAGGTCGTCGGCGATACCGCTCTCGGCGGGCAAGGCGAGCAGCGCCTTGGCGGCGGCGAGGTTGGCCGCGTAGGCAGAGACGTGAAGCGGGGTGAAGCCTCGGTCGTCCTTCTGACGTACGAGCGACACATCCCGGCTGTATGCGTCACGGATGGCGCCCTCCATGTCCTGGACAGGGATCCCGAGTACCACCATTTCGATCATGTGGTGTAGCGGATACGTCGCGTCGTCCTGGGCGTTGATGTCCTGAGCCTGGTGTTCACCCCAAGCGACCGTCCCGTCAGGAAGCATCCTGATACCTGCCCCTTGCAACGGTACGGGTTGTTCCCCAGGCTGGAAGGAGGCAGCAGTACTCTCGAGGTCGTCTCCGATGGGAAGGGCACGAGAAGGATGAGCGGAGTCCGGGGCATATGCCAGGAAGCTCGTACGGCCAACACGGCGGTAGTGGTTCTATGGAGATGCCGGGTCAATTCGTCGTGTAGTCGGGACGTTGAGAGGCTCATACCTTATGAAAGAGCTCGACAGCGATGGTCCTCTGCCGCTCCCACTCCTCCTTTGTATCCGGTTGGATCGAGGGTGAGGGCCACGCAAAGAGATGGGTGCCTGCTGAAGCGTAGGCGGAATGTGCCAATTTGTCCAGTAGGAGCGAACCAACGCCATTTCTCCTGAACTGTTCAGACGGATCAGCACGGCTCACTGGAGCTCAGGCCCCTATCCCACGTACCTTGTCTTGAACATCGACCGAGAGAACGTAGAGGATGGGCCCTTGGTCAAGCTCCCTCCCCCAGACGCCCGTGCCCTTGAGGTACTCGTTTTCGGCGAGCTCCGGCTTGAGGCGGCCAAACTTGTCAAAGAGCGTGAGCGCGAAGTCGGACAGCTCCTGCGACTCCTCGTCCATGATTTCGAGTAAGCTGCCGCGGCATCTTTCGCGGTCGACCTGGAGGGCGACGAGCGAGCCGACTCTGCCCTCTCTAGGGTGCAGCGCGTCTACATAGACATTTTTGAAGACACGCGGATACTCGTCGTGGGCTTCGCTGGTGAACTTGACCTGGCATTGCTCCAGGGAGAACGGTAGGGCTGAACTGGCCGCCATGGTGGTCAGGAGGAGAGATGCGCAGGGCGAACAGGGGTTGCAGCAATGCAGTCATCAGCCCCTCTCGTACGGACGGTCTCGCGTTGTGGCATGAATAGCAATACGTTGACGATGTCTGCTTGACGTGACATGAAAGACAACAGTGTACGTTTGCCGAAGCAAATCAACGCCTGGGATGATGCTAGTTCGAGGCAATGACCCTACTGACCCAGAATTACATCGTAGAGTTGTTGAGGTGCGGGCAGTATGGTCAGGCTGAACGCAGCAGCCTGAGCTTCGACTCGTCTGCACCCGAGGATAGACGCGTAGTCATAGCCACCCGTAAGTGATAGAGTATCTGGTATGTACAGCCGGTATGTACAATTTCCGAGCTGGTACTCAGTACACAGGTTGTACTCAGGCAGACCCGTCATCCTCTCACAATCTAGCTCACATCCCCAAAAAGTGTCATCCCCAACAGATAGCGGTATATATCTACAGATATGGTTCCTGGACCCGAGAAGGGCGAAAGCACCAGCCACAAATTCCGACCCACCAACTCGATAGCAAGAAGATCATTAGCGATTTTAGCACATTCATGAGGCCGGCCGCAAAAACCCTATCGCAGGGTCTCCGCCTCCCTGAGGAACTCGTCGTCCGACAACGCGCATTCCGCGTACATCTAGCAGAGTAGAGCAGAGACGCCGTCAGCATGCCTTGTGAACGAAGTGAACAAGTGCGAAACATACCTCCCATTCCTCGGGAGAAATCTCGATGTTTGGGTCGCCATGAACGACCTCTTCTGGGGCGAGAGATTTGGGAGGCTCAACAGGTCGTTTAAGCTCCCCCTGGTCATGTACGGACACATTGGCGTGTAGGTTAGAAGCGACTAGGTCGCTCTGCGCGGACTCCCGGACATCATTGCGAGGCGCTGCGGGAGCTACTGTTGGTGGCGACGCTACAATTTGAACCTGCGCTTGCTCGGAGGAAAGCCGCGCGCCGCCGTTCGTCCTTCCAGGAGCCTGTCTTCGCGGGACGGCCACACGCGTATCGGAAGGAGACTCGCGCTGCTGCACAGGCGGGGGCACTTCTCGCGTTGGAGAAATCATGCTCATGCGGGCTCGGACCTGCCGTATGAGATCCTCCCAGTCGCGGTCTGGTACTGGGGGCATCGTGGCGCCTAGATTAGCCAGTCGATCCGCTCCTTCGTTGCCTTCTTCTCCGGAATGACCGAGGACCTTCACAAACTCGACCTGTGAATTAGATGAACGTGGGATTAGAACCATAGGGGCAAAATATCAGTGTGGAGTGACAGCGTCCTCACTGGTTGCTTCACGAACTCGCGCCGCTCTTCCAGCAAGGCGTCCGCGTACTTGACCAGAGAAGCATTCAACACCGGCTGTCCCGAGGCTTTCCTCCATCCACTCCGCTTCCAGCCCGGGAGCCAAGTTTGCAGACCTAGCGGGAACCCGGAGCGCAAGGGTCAGAAGTGGGCCCGGGCGTGCAGAGAAACGATCATACAGCCGATGCTATACTGTGAATCGGTCTTGATCACTAGTGTTCGCTTGTCGCTGGGTGCTGTCTCTAGAACACGTATGATAGCCTGCAAAGCCGGGAAGCGGTGATTAGGCGTGGATGTAGTGTCGCGACTAGAGCGAGTGGACACTCACTATGAGCTCGGCGCGATTGTTGGTTTGGTCGCCAGGGCACCGTTCGCAGATGTTTCTGCCACACTCACGGATGTCAATATCTCGCACCCGAGGAAGAGAGCTAGAGTCTTTACCGCGTATCGTCTTTACCCCACCAAACGCCAATGCCGGCCACTGCGCCTGTTCGTCCGTTACCTCGACATGCGCCATCTGAGTATACGACCCATGGAGCATCGTCAGCGGGCTCCTGTATCAAACCAGCTACGGGGGAAGCCGCGTTTGGACGAGTGGGGGGAGCCACAGCAGCTGTGACCGTTGCCGGCGTGGCTTCCTCCCGGGCAGCAGCAGCTGGGGGTACAATGGCAGGTGCTGTATGTGCCGTTTGAGGTGATATGGCGTTCCGGAATGCTGGATTCTGGAGGAGGAATGCGTCCATCGCTTCTGCTGCGATATCGTGACCGACATTTTGTTCGATCCAAGACTCTGCCTCAGAGGGACTTGCGAACTTTTTGTATTTCGCCCCGTTATAATTGACAATTTGTTCTTTACAATCAGGCCTATCGCTGAGGAATTAGACCTATGCTATACTCCGATAGCCATGGCGACTTACCAAGAAGTGTAGATGCCGGGCTTTCGCCCCTTCGCGACGGCATAGAAGGCAGGCTTTGCTGTGGACATCGTCTCTTGGGCTTTGACGTGACTGTTGGGAAGGTAGCGTAGAAAAAGACTACCTATGCGGGCCCAGTATTGGGCTCTGCACTTGGCGGCCTTTGAAATAGACTACCGATAGTGTGGCGGAACGCAAGAGCTAGTGGAAGGGCTGGTGAGCAGCTAACCCTGCAGCACACTTCGTAGAGACTGCGGCAGGAGGAAAGTCTCGCCGTGAGCAGACGTGGACCAAGTTCTGTAGGCGTGCTTCACTCAGCCTTCGCTGTTCTCCAACGATAATGATGGGCGAGGCACTCTACTCCTCCAGGTGGTCAAACCAACACGATGGGAGTCGAGGATGTCGCCAGTGTTCCCCGGCAAGCGGAGCGATCGAGTCGCAGGCCCTCGGGATACGCGTCTCGCGTGCCAATGTCACGTGACATATATGCCTCTCCGCAGCATCGAGCAAGCGCCCGGAACAAGAGCACTTCGCAGCACTTGGCACCCGCACACCATGCGCCGCAAGAGTTCGTCTTCCGCCACTCGGCCCACTCCTCTCCGGTCTCTTGTCACATCAGAGCGTGCACGCTCGAATAGCTTTCACACATTCTAGACTCATCGGCGGATAGAGACGCGCTTGGCCTCTCGTTACCAGCGGCTGCTTCAGTCTCAGTGTTTTTGGGCGCACTGTTCTTCGAGGACGGTACTGGACTCACATCCGTACATACTTCGAATAGTCTCTCTAGGTCGCAATCATGCCTGTTGAAGGTATGTATAATCTTGACTTCGAGTACATCACAGTGCTCACCTGTGTTCTACTTTAGCCCTCCGCGGCAGCCGTACGTCCGCATTGATTGCTGCTACTGCGACTGCCCTCGTCGCCCTTCCCGCAGTCTACATCGTGATCAAGAGGCTTGTCACAAGTGAGTATCAGTGTTCCGCCCGGTTTCAGGCTTGAATGTTCATATATTGTTCAGGACGCCGAGCGCAGGTGCAGTTCACGTCGTCCCAGTTCGTCTTGTCCGCGGGGGCTATCTCCTTCCAATTCGTCGATGGCGTTCCCAAGAGGGTCCTACTGGTGCACCACACGCGGAAGAACGAGTGGCTGCTCGCGAAGGGGAGGAAAGACCAAGGCGAGGAACTTGCCGCCGCCGCAATCCGCGAAGTGCTGGAAGAGACAGGATACAGGTGTCACCTCTACCCCGTTCCTCGCCTGCCGACACGCGCACCCGTCTCCGCAGCCCTTTCTGGCATTGCGTTCCAGCCGGACATCGTACGCATTGCGGAGAATAGCACAGAGCCCTTCGCCATCACAATCCGGCCGACCGGCCCTGGGCAGGTCAAGCTGATTTTCTGGTACATCGGTTGCGTCGACCTCTTGGAAGGAGGCCAGGGAGGCGTACATCTGGCACCCGAGCCCGGCAGCCATATGTCGGCGGAAGGCTTTGGCGATACCGGGTTGTTCGATATCGACGAGGCACTTCGCAGGCTGACGTACGAGGGTGACCGCGACCTTGTGCGTACGGCTGTTTCAATCCTCAGCTAACTAGTCCGTGACACGGCGCTGCGGGTGAGTCCCGTTCCTTCACGACCGTCATCCGGAGAGGAAGGATCTGAGCTGACATTCTCGCGTGCGTACGTGCCAGAAGGCCGTTCTAGTCCATGCTCTCGAGTCTCGTAGTCTGAATAGAGTATATTCCGTTAATGCACCTAGTATCACATCTTTATGCTAGTTCACCTCGGCGGCCGATCCCGGCAGTCGCTTTCCCTCTGCACTCGTCTGACCCCTTGCCCCAAGTCCATGCCATCCCGAAGGGCGCTCTCGCATTGCCTTGAGTCGCCGTGCTTTGTCACGAATTGCGGCATAAGCTCCCCTATCGATCAGCCGCAGCAGTTGAGGACCGACAGACGAGCGTCCAGTTCCCCATCTTGCATATAACCACATAACACGCAAACACCAGACTTGCTCAGAGTCCAGTAGACGATAGCTGACGTCATGTCCCATCCCGATTACTCGTACGAGATACCGAACTCCGTGCTTCTGAAGGAGCTGAAGCTGCAAAGACATCGGGAAGGAGGTCAGTGCCGCGCTCACGGTGGTGTTCTCGATCGGCCTTCAGTCCAGCTCAATCATACCTCGTCTCGCGTGAACAGGCTACTTCGTCGAGACAGACCGCCAAGAGGAGCAAGTCCCGTCTCCCTTCGCCAGTACGTCTTGCTACCTTCTTTGAAGACGGCGAGTGGACAATGAGCAATCGTGACCGTCTAGACGGAGCACTAAGGCCTCTGGCAACGGCAATCCACTATCTGCTTACCCCTGATGAGCCCAATGGCGTCTTTCACATGAACAAGTCCGCAGTGAGTGCCTACGATCGCTTCAAGTACGGCGAATCTCACGAGAATGGGATGTCACTGTCAGACCATGCACGTCCTGCACCAGGGGCGCGCTGAGTACACTCTCATCAAACCGGGGAACCCTCCCACAATCGAGAAGAAGGTGCAGAACCTCCAGTTTTCCTCAGCTCATTTATGAACTCACGGAAATGCTGACAACTCCTGAACCTAATCGACGCAGGTCATGGGCCCAAACATCCATTCTGGTGAACTGCTCCAGCTGCTAGTTCCCACAGGCGTCTGGAAGATGTCGCGCCTTCTCCCGCAAGATCTCGAGGCCGCATCTTCCGAGGAATCCAAGGACAGATGCGGCTGTCTCATTACTGAAGTGGTCTTTCCGGGCTTCGCCTGGGAAGACCACGGATTCCTGACTAGGCGGGCGTTCCAGGAGCTGTGGCAAGGCGCCGTCCCTCCAGAGGCGCAGGAGCTAGTCAAGTACCTCAAAGAGTAGAGGTGTCCGTACCATAGGTGTAGGGGTATATAGAAGATCTCCTGTCATGCCGAGTGTATACAGTCGTCTTCCTACGCGTTAGATGAAACGCGATCACGAGACCGCGCATAGATCTTGTGCTTGTGAGAGCGACAGTCCCTGTTCACCAGGCCGGGATTTAAGTCGAAGACCGTGATAGGATGCGCCGTCCACTGAACCACATCTTGACCACATCTTGACCACGTATCGACCGCATCCTGATCGTATCTGACAGGGAACCAGGCACCTCAAGGGCAATCCCGATCACCGCCAAGATGAGATACGTACGGAGCCCCGGTCGTCGCGGAGTCATTCGCCCACATTGCAACCCAGTTATGCATCCGCTGGTGTCCCATCAGGTAGGATAGCCAGCGCCGTACTATTCCGTATGTTAACTGGGATCGAGCATAGCTGTAGAGTACAGTGCTCCATACTCACTCGCGGCTGGAGTAAGAGAGAAGCTGCCACGCCACTTCTGTGTAACCGAGATAGCGACGAGTTCCAGTACGCGACTACGACAAGTGCAGGCGCGTGCACGACCTCCATCGTCGTCGTCCGGCTGTCGTATAATCTGATGGCTCTGACGGGATCCGTAAAATACTGGACCACCGCATGCATGGCTTACTGGACTCAGTGCGCACTGCATACCGGACCCGGTCTACATGTGTCGCATGCACCGCTGGGGTGGGTCAGCATCGCCTATCCTCTTACGGTACTTCCCCAGTAGTTCGGGGCCGCCGGGTCTACTTGGCAGCCACAAACATTCCAGCGGGGCTTGAATAAGCATCGCTGGATTGCGAGACGACGGCGGCTACAGGGTGAGAAAGCTAGTACTCACCCATGCGGTCCACCATTCAGTCGGGGAGCGTCAAGCGAGTTTCGCAGAGAGCAAAGCCTTTGAAAGATATTCCGGCGGTGGAATTGCTCCAAGACACCCATATAATCGGTCCAGATCTTGCAGGCTACGGGCAACATACGGGTGAGCGGTCTAGCGCCACACGCTCGAGTCACCGAGTACCAGTATGTACTGTACATGGTCTGCATCCACACAACCTACGAAGGAGCAGGCGTTAGACCGACTGACCTCTACGTAAGAGCAAAAAAGCAACCTGTCACTCAGTATGAGGGACACAACGTGAGCTGTAACCATCGAGGCCCTCAAAAGCTTCATGCGTGTGAGGAGGAGAAGGTGGAGAGGCGCCCGGTTACACGCTGCTACGAGACGCCGGGAGTTACCGCGCCCGGCAATTGCCGCATGCCATCGCGGGAGATGCGGGTCCTCTGTTCCGCGACAGCGGCGTGCGTTTTGGCTCGTCCTCTGCGCTTTCTTTTATGGGCAGTTGCTTTCTCTTGTCGAAACGAGAACTGGTCCTTTTCCACTCCTCGTTGCATCCGATAACTGCTTCGAAATTGACCCTGCACCCATGCTGCGGGAACTCTGGACTTCGATGCCAGCGCCGCCGACCAGTACTGTTCCTATGTCGTCACACATCGACGGAGACTTTAAGAAGTTTCGCAATCCATCTCACTGTACTTCTGGGACTACATGGGTCAGTCCTAGCTACCTCTGTGCCATATTCACAACACAGGGCAGCTCGAAAGTGTCCAATCCGGGCGTGTGCAGTAGCAGTCGCCGACGTTCAAGTTGTAGCGGGCATGGCTGACATCTGCCGCTGAAACGCGTCAGATATCTGCGACCTCGAGATGGTTTCTCCGCGGAGCAGCATTTCGCCATGGATAGCTCCAGTGGCTTGTGGTACAGGTACTACGGTTCCCAGGTGTTTGTGATGGCGCGGGACCTATCTGTAGACGAGCGGCGAGTTCCAGAGTTTCTCAAGCTCACGTTATGTCAACGCGTCCAAGATGGTGAAGATTGGAAGCGGTGAGTCTCACAAAAGTCCAAACACCCTACTACCGTGATCAGTTCGCCCCGCAGAGCATCGGAAACTCCCCAACCGGACCATCTGCCAGTGCCCATCCTGGCAGCCCGGGGAAAGACATTCCTGCGCACGGTCTCCTCCACGCCTGAGCATGCGAGCACGTCCTGCCCATATCACACCGAAGCGACGCAGAAGGAAAGGGGACGCCTACTCTGTACGCGTCCTTGACGCCAGCATATTGATGCCGGCTTTCACCGTCTAATACTAGGCCCTGTCATTTTGAACCGCGTAGGGAACCAGAGAACGGTTCGAGGCCTCATGCTGAGGCAATACTTAGACGAGTACCGGCCTTCGCCAGTCTCAGAGCCCGGACGTGACGGGTATGGTCAAGGGAGGCTCGAAATTGTGTCGGGCGTGGCTGTCAGCGATAATTCGCCCTTATGCGGATAGGGTGGTGCTACAGCCTGAGGCTTCATGTGGTGGCAAGTCTGTGCACGTTCCCTTAGTCGAATTCAACCGCACACCGGCAGAAGACCTTTCTTTTCTCTGATATGTCGGATCTTGAGTCATTGACAGGTGTCCGAGGTAAGTAGGTGGGCCACCTGCCTTCTCAGGTATAGACTTGCGCCCGTAGAGTCTACACTACGATACACTACTCGGCGCCCTGGGTGGGTGAGAGCGTCTGGTGACGAGCCTCAAGCCTTGAGCTGCGCGCCTCACTTTTGCGCAGGTCTCCGCATATTATCGGACTCTTCGCACAGCACTTGAAGGGGACGATCACAGCATGTTGTCTGTTCGTGCCCATCGCCCTGCTGATCCCTAGGACAGAAACCTCATATCCCATAACGGCATGACACAAGGCTGTCTTCCGGGTTCCGGTCGCACGAAGCTACTGTTCTTCGAAGAGTGGAATAACTATCATGGAAAACGAGGCTTTGACCAGACAAGCTGTTATCGCGGTCGGAGATCGAGGCGGCCAGTAGCAGATGCTCGAAGTAGGTAGGGCGTTGTACCGCCAGTAGCAATTCTCGTGCCGTTATTGTGAGGCACTTGATGCCCACGGGCTGAACACCTCAGAGTCTTGCTCATGATTCCGTCTCCGCGGGAACGGCGGTAATGCACCCCCGTTTCCGCCTTCTTTCTCCGGGCGCGTTGAACACAACTCCGGAGTACGAACTCTTACCGCATCGATGAGTCCCAGATTTCGACCAAGCTCGTAAGTGTATGTGCATACATGGACTTCCGTGATGTCAGCTGGGTTTTTCAGGGCGCGGCATTTGCTCGTACTCACGAACCGGAGGCAACCGATGTTCGTCCTTGCCACCCCGGACGCTGCAATCTGACATCGATCTCATCTCAACACACGGAAGCTGTATACGTGCTGATCAGCGTGACCTCAAACGACTTCTGGCTCCCCTGTTTTTCGCCATCAAACCACAGAAGATCTACCGCGCATGCTTCGAGGGGCCCGCACAATACAGTACCTTGTGCTAAACACGTCCCTTGGGAATATTTCACATCCTGCCATAATCGTGCCTAGCTCCCCGCCCCTTTGCGCCGCCCGGCGTGAAAGCCAGCTCTATAGCAGTATGGCACCCCTCCGCTCGCACTGCTGTTCCCGTGTGCACCATGCCTTCTTCAGCTCTTTTGTCTCCCACCCTAAGCGAACTTGGCACTCGTACATTGATACTCAGAATCCTTGACGATTGCAGCACATATACTCTTCAGCTTCCGCTCTGGAAATAGTAAGCGGGTTCCGAGACTACAGAAGAAACCGCGCCCGAGAGATTCCACGTGATGGTCGGAGACGAGGCGTCCACTTCATCCTACAGGTGTCAATGCCGACATAGGCAGCTACTTTCCGTCGAAGCAGGGTGACCCGCTATAGGAGTCGTACCGGCACGATGACGATACAGCAGGGCGTCGAAGCAACAGCGATGCGCTACAGGGCATGTCACCAGGTCATATCATGATACTGCAGCAGCGTAGCTCTCAAACGCAGATGCGGCACTGTAGCGGGGAGCCTTGAGAGCTCTCCGTCTCTATCGTAACGGCCCTTGTCAGTACACAATACAGCGCAAGGCTCACGTTGCAGGGTCTAAGTCTGATGTCAGATATCCGTTCAGTTGGGCGGTGATTGCTATATCCGACCTACGCTTTCTGTGCACACATGAGGCTGCGCACCGGATGCGCTCGGCAAATCTAGAGAACGCTGCCTGCGCCCCACTGAGTACTATGCGTGATGCTTGCGGGCCAGACTATGAGTCGTTGCTGTCGTCCCGAAACGACCCCTTGTGGATAAAATCGGGCGACTGGGCGCATGGGCAGCCTGGTTCCGACTTGTGCTAGCCCTTAGCCGCTCCCACTGCCGAAGTTCCTCTCTGCCAGCGCGTCGACGGACTTGATAGAGCATGCTCTTCAAGCATATGATGGCCACCAGCCTGAGCGTGTTCCAGTGGACGACCTAATTGAGTGAGTTCCGTACCTTGAAGGCGCCGTGATACTACTCCATCGCCGCAGAGATGTGCATGAGTCGCGGTCCAACACAGCCTCTGTGATACCAATGATCTGTGCGTTCATATAGAGTCAGACCCGACGAGGCCTTAGCGAGTGCGAGACCTGACAGTGGCTGTATTGCGTGCGTTTGAGATCGAGGAGACAATCGTGACGGGAAGGGCGCTCGCACTGGAGCAGCCTGGTTTCTCGCGGAGCCGGACACACTCCCGGGTCCCGGGATGACCTAAAATGTATTTGCTCAATTCCGGAGGCCGACCTAAAGCCGCCGAAACCTTCTAAAATCGGAAGGTCTCAGATTTGTGGGTGCTCGTGGGTGCCCCCGCCCGGTCGTGAGAAGATGACCGACTCGAGGCTCATCACGAGCGCCGCCGCTCACCTCTCCTGGTCCTCCCCACATGCAATGATGCGCGCTTACAGGAAAGGTCCTTATTGTAATCTCTCATGCGATGTCCCGCCGAAATCTGACAGTAGAAAATGGCAAGTTCGAGCCAAACTCGCTTGCCGCTTTGCCGATGCGCCAAGTGCGGATTCTTCGGACTTGCGGGAACAAAAGCATAGACAAGCAAGCTCATGACAACCGAGCGAGAAGAGATCCCCGCTCATATAGCGCCTGACGGCTGGTATACACGTTTTCTGAGCCGCATTGCCATTGATGACGCCAGCAGCGTCAAGAATATCCGGCCGCGTCGCCATGCGTGTCAGCGATACGAGGCGACATGACTGTGGTTGTTCTTCCTCCGGACATATGGGCTCTTCTTGCTGCAATTCGCTGCCTCGACAGGTGCCCACTGCCGGCGAGGAGTAGATTGGTATGTACTACCCGCGCATCTTCCGCTTCTGCTGTGTCGTATTGAAATTGTTGGAATCCATCCAACATCGCCAGTGCGTACGAGTTACAAACCAGTGAGCGCTCGACTACTTCGGTTCCGTGGGAGATTTAACGTGATCTGGAGTCCTTCCCGCGCACCTCCCACGCTGCATCAGTTCTTGCCCTTGTACTCCCTTGACGCTTGGAAAGAGGGTGGCTCTTCATCGCTTCAGCAAGATTCCCTTGGAACTTCCGTCTACCGATTCAGGTGCTCTCCGCTTAGCTCGCAGCCTTGAGATCCACCCTGTGCGTGGACACGATGCACCTAGTCGCTGCGGGCTCCAGATGGTACTTTCGGTACCACGTCTCACTCCGCAATTATCATAGAGGAGCCCATCGAACTCCGCACAGCACGGTTCAAAGCTGAAATACTACTCATAGGCCGTAGAGGCGTATAGAGACCAGATCGCGACGATCGTGAGATGGTTGGAACGCCGCTAACATCTGTACCGACAAGGCTTCCTGCTATCTAGGAACTGCTCAGTTTATTGTATTTCTGGTAAGTCGAATATTGTTCGTGCGATCATTGGCAGAAACGGTAGCCGATCTCATCTTCTTTTGCACTTGTCCGGTCCGATCCACAGCTCCTGCACATCCAAAGACGCCCCAAGCGAAAATACGGGATAGTGAGAATGCATGGGTTCCTTGAGGCTTCCGGCGCCTCATGGGCGGCCATGGACCCACAGAGAAGGTGATAAAATCCCTCGATCCATGCCCTTGTGAAGACAAGTCCCCACCCCGCCCCCTCCCTGGTCTCCCTCCACGATGGTCGCCTTCAGCTCCGACGTCTTACGCTTGCTAAGACACCTCACCCAAGTCCTCCCCGGCGACCACACCATCTACGTGCGCAACGATGCGCACAGCTATCTGCAGGCTCATCAAGGAGTCGCGTCGACCGCTCTTACGGCACCGGCCGCGGCCTTGATGCCGAACGTTGTGATCAAGTCCCACACGCCGGCCTCCGGCGCGCTTCGCTCTATCCTGTAGGCCCTCTCCGCCTGCTGAACCCTCGTAGATACTGATCTCGCTCCCTTTCCAGTGAGGCCCGTTCTCCCTCCAACGATGTTCCTCCCCGCGCGCGCCTCAACGTCGTCGATCGACTGCTGGATATCATTGGGCTCGTCAACGGTCACCGAGCTGCGATTGTAGTTCGTACCTTCAGTTCGCATCCATCGAAAAGGCTCTCACCGTCACCTGTATCCGCAGCGGGAAGATGAGTCCCTCGTCGTATGGGCTCGTGACGTACGAGATGCCGTTCCGCTCTTGTACGATATGCAACAGGTGCTCGACGCTTGGTACTACAGTCGCGCGCCGTCAAGCGGCAGCTCGTGGCGTAGGCCCTCGATGCTCGAAGTCGACCGAGTGTTTGACGACTACGTCCACGACTGCGACTATCTCGTCCCGTCCGGTACGGGCAGCTCGCACGAACTCATGGGCCTGCTTCTCCATATGGAGCATGGCACGCTCCCTCCCCTGCCGATCCTTGGCGAGGCTTCCGCAAATGCAGACCCGGTGTCATTGTCATTTGCCGCGCCCTGCTACGGCTACTTCGACGTCGCCGTCTTGTCTCCTCGCCCCACCCCGTACTCACCCATGCTCGGAGATTCTGTGCGTTCTGCGTCATCTTCTTGTGCACATGGTGTCTGACGCCACGCTTTCAGCCGGTTGAGCTGGGGAATGTGTACACGGGTTTACGCCCATCGTCACCTGGACCCGCCACCTTCGCGTCCCCTTCCTCTTCCTCGCCCGCGAGCTTCACACTCTCGTCATTCTCAGGCACTTCATCCCCGAAGAGCCTCCTGTCTACCCCAGCCACAGTCGCCCCTTCCGACCTCTCTCCCCAGATTCAAACATTTACCCCGGTCTTGGACGACGATCTCTTCCTCATGGACGTCGACGCGGATTCTGTCGAGATGAAGGATGTTTCCGAGGCGGCAGATTCGCTCGCGAACGACGTCTTGTCCACGCCAAGCCCGGAACCGTCCCCTTTGCCGCGTGATGTGAGCCCCGAGATCAACGTAATCCCTCCCGACGACGACGTCCCACTTTCCAAGTCCCCGAGTGCTCCTAAGGCCAAGGGGAAGAAGCGCAAGACTGCCGCAGTGACCAAGCCCTCCTCTCGGCGCAAGGGTAAAGCACGTCTTGCAGCCGCGGTTCAGTCCTCATCCTCCACGCTGAATGCTGCCGGGCCTGCCACTCGTTCTCGTACTCGTGCAAGTACCAGCACGGAACATGCCCCGGAAACGTCTGGGGCATCTGCTGAGCGAGACGTCCGTCCTCTCCCCTCTCGAGCTGTGCAGCCTGCTCCTTGCACCACCCCCGTGCCTCCCCCCTCTACGGAGGAGCCCGAACCCCTGGACTCGGCCCATGTCGGATGCTCTGGCTCTGGTCCTTACGAGGACGAATCGAGCGATCCCGATGCTGAGGGACAGAGCGACTACGAGGATGACGACCGTTCAGGCGACTATGTCGAAGCGTCAAAAAGTAAGGTCGAGGGAAGCTCATGCTCTCGCACTTCCCGTAAACGGGGTTGCGGAGAGCCGGAGTCGACTCAGGGCCGGTCAAAGAAAAAGAAGAAAGAGGAGAAGGACGCAGACCGCACATGCCCCGCCTGTCGCAAGCGGTTCACGCGCGCGGCCGATTGTACTCGACATATGAACACCTGCAGGGCAACGAACAGCCCTTGCATACGCTTCTTCTGCCCCGCAGACCCTGCCCATACTTTTTCTCGCCTCGACGCCCTGCAGCGACACCTGCGGAGTAGGGAAGCTTGCAGGGAAGCCGTCGCGGCTTGACGACGGTCAGCATAGTATACCTTTCGCCAACCCAAGACTCGCATGCCCAACACAGCTGCTGTCGGTATACCCTGAAGCTGTCTGCTGATCTTCGTTCGTGCTCGAACGCCTGCCCATCATGGACTCCACTGTACGAGTATCGCACAGTGCGCACCTGCCCTCATCTGTATCTCTGCATCCCTCGCGTACCGTCTTCCCGGCTTCATCTTCCCTGTACAAAGTTGCAACTTCTCTTCTGCTGCGCTGTATTCCCAGCTTCTATTGATACATCGTGTCTCGGTTGTGCTGCATTCTCGCGACTCCCTCGGAGGGCGCCCATCTCTTCATCGTGGCAGCATTGAGCCTGTTCGTGCGCTTACGAAGCTGACACTGGCGTCTGTTCGCAGCTGCAAGTGAGATACGCGGTATAGCTTCGCTCACGGCAGCAAGTCCGCATGGTCGTCGTCCGCCTGTGGGCCGCGAAGGTCAGGAACGTTCCACGCGATCTCACGAGATGCCGACCCGAACTTGCTGACCTACTGTTGCGCGGCGCGCGGACACCAGCGCGTACCACACGCCGGTAAAGAGGGCGACATTGCTGCCGACAGCATCGTGGGTATCCCCCAGAAGACTCCTGCGTGTCCTCCGAGCCGTCTGACTTCGGTAATCCGATGATCGACCCTCGGCGTATGCGGGAGATCTAGCATGGTATGTGCCATTGTCTGGTCTCGTCGGACGGAACATGGCATGCACGACGTACATGACGGCAAAGGCATTGGCTGGAGAACTTTGCGAGTCTGCCAGGGATGTCCAAGCCATGACGGCGATGGGCCCGATATGACCATAGGAGCCTCAGAAAATGGTAGGTTTGCTCTACAAAAACGGGGTTCTGGTCGGAACACAGAAGGGGGCGCACACACGGCACAGGTTCTCTTGCCCATTGCCCTGCGCATCGCCCGGCCCAAAACAAAGACGGTGAAGCATTAGCAGCGAGCGGAGTTGAGCGAAGGCTTCGTCCGTCAGACGGCATTGTATCGCCCTGCCTATCTGGGTAAAATTTGCCTCCAGGCGGTGGGTAGGAATCGGCTCCTGATCCATGTGGTGGTCCGGTGCCTGTCTTCTAGACGTGGGAGGGCGCGAGATTCTATGTTGCATCTAATCGTGAGTCATGTATTCACTCATATCAGCGCACAGCAGTCCACTTACGGCTAGCGTACAATTTCCTTGCTGAGACGTGTGGGACACCGTTCGTGCGGGAGTTCGCGCACGACTCCGCTGGCTACCTCAAGGCGGCGTGCTGTCAATGTCATGGGGCACTCAAGGCCGGCGTCCGACGAAGATCCTGCCGACATCGTCAGTGAGCACCAACGTTCAAGAGCATCCCACAGCCTCGTTGGACGCAAGGCCAGCAGTACATCCGGCGGCGGTCTATCGCTGCCGTATGGACTGGGTAGGAAGCGCGAATTATGCCATCAGAGTGATCTGGGTTGGGGGGATACATGTGGTGGAGATAGCAGTACTTGCTCCGGTTTGGCAGATCGCTCGAGAGATACGCGGACGTTCTCAAGCCATTTCTTGTAAATGGGTACGAGGAATTGGTACAGTCTGAACAATGGGACTGTCAGAGGTCAGCGAATTCAGCCCTGAGTACGGCTGCATACGTACGGGTACGGATAACCACTCGGAGCGCTCGGATCCCCATGCGTGGTAGCGTTAGCCGCAAAGACAAATGCACAGCAGTGGTTTGGTCTGCGAAGAAATCACTGCAAAATGTTACGGATAGTACTGTATACGTACGCGGTGGGGCTCTGCGAGCGCGCGCGCCTCACGCGGGAGGGCGACAGGCGCCGGAACGTGTGGCGGTGATCTCACTTCCACCGGGCGCCAGTCGGGCGCCTCCGCTCTTGTCTCTGCCGAACCATTACTTGCCGTGTTCTCGTCTCTCGTACGGCCTCGATAACCGCAGTGCTCCTCATGGCTACGCCTACAGAACGCTCGCCATCAGCACCGGATGGCTCGCACAGCGCACATGGCAGCCTTTCTTCGACCCCGAAGGCGCTGAACGAACTTCTGTCCTACCCCGCACCGTCTCACCCCTCGGTGCCACTAGCATCATCATCAACCTCTCCTCAGCCACGGCCGATTCTCAAGGACCGTCTATACGTTGGGAATCTGCACCCTACCGTGGATGAGTGCGTCTTGCGTTGAATGCGAAGCCCGCGGTCCGCTGACGTTCGCGACCACAAGATACACTCTTCTCCAATTGTTTTCGAAGTTCGGAAAGATCTCAAAGCTCGACTTCCTGTTCCACAAGTCCGGACCGCTGAAAGGCAAGCCGAGGGGCTATGCTTTTGTGGAGTATGCCAACAGAGACGTACGTCCCCTTTTCCTAGTGTCAGCGGCGCGCGCTCACCCCGGGTTTCTTCCTGCATGTCATCGTACTCGCAACACGACCACATGCACATATGGTTTCCGTATTAAGTGAAACCCGGGGTCCGCGGCGGTTTTGTAAACCGCAGCTCACGCTTGAATCACCGCTACTTGCTAGGACGCGGAGAAGGCGCTACTGCACGCGAACGACAAACTCCTTCGAGGGCGCAAGCTCGTCGTGACGTACGCGAACCAGGCGCCCCTCGAGGCCGCTGGCGTTGGGGCTTTTGGGGCTAAGTCTCGTAGGCCTGTCAGCGATTCAGGGAAACCGACGACACTTAGTCTCCTCAAGAGCGCGGGCACAGGGCGGTCCGATGCGTACGTAGTCTGCCCTAACGCCTCACCCCTGTCAAACCAGCCACTGAGACTTCGTGTGTCCACTGCAGAACCGACGCCAAGATCGCAAAAATGGAGGCGAAGCTGCGACAGCTCGAGAGCTCTTCCGCCGCCGGGGCGTCGAGCGCGGGGACGTCCTTGCCGGGGCACCCTTCGCTACCGCCCAAGCCGGTGGCAGCCCCCATCATTCCCGCACCACGACCTGCACCCACAAGTGCTGCGCCTGCCTCCGCGGTCGCGCGAGACAAGACCCGAGCACCGCCGCTGCCCATGCTGCCCCTCAAGTCGCCCACACAGCCGTCTCCTGTACCGGCTACTATCTCGCTCGCTCGTGCGCCTCCGGCTGCATCGACCTCGCGCGCTCCGCCCGCACGGAAGATGGCTCTCGCGGGTGTCCGCATCGTGAAATCCAAGGCTCACGATGGCGCTAGTTGACTCGCCCGCGCAGATTTACGATGTTTGATATAGTGTATTTACCTCGCAACTCGGCTTTGTGGAATTGATTGTGAGATTTGGGCCGTAGTCTCCCGACTGAAGTTGTTGGATAGCTTTCAAATTGCCAGAACCAGCCTGGTCGATCGAGAGCAACGTTCGAGTACCCATCCCCAGGTCCATCCGTCTGAAGTTCCTGAATAACCTGTTCTTACATGTTTGCAACACTGACGACGACAACGACATTGGAGCGGTGTGCATTGCAGCCATTCCCGTCAAACCGCTTTGACGATCTCGCGTGGTCCCCATGCAGCATAGCAGGATGTCCGACCCCAGAGTCACAAGGTATGAGCACGGAAGCTGTGGGGTCAGGCAAGGGAGAACTGCGCCTCGTATACAGGGAAATGCCGTGATACAAGTCGGCGAGGTGCATTCATGTCAGAGCAGTCAATGGGGATCGACAATCCATGCTTTTGCGAAGCTTCCATGGACCATTGTTCCACACCGTCATATAGCGACCTCGCCATCTGAACCGTGACGGCAAGGCGAGCAGTGCCTACGGAGCACGAGGACTTAGGTAGCACGGTGAAACAGTACAACAGCATGGTCATCCAAGGGCACGTTTGAACGGGACGCAGCGTGTCACTCCGCAAGAGGTCCAACCGCGAGGAATGATGGTCATGTTCATGGAGGTGCCGAGAGCGTAGGTGCGGTCATAACCATAAGAAATACAAGCATGCGACAACAGTGGGACGGGCTTATACGACGGTACCTGCGTTCGATGCGATACGCGGCCAGAGATCCGCCTACGTTCGAAATGAGCACGATGACCTGGAACGCACAGCAATCCACTTACGCATTCTTTTGCGACGGGGCCAGTGATGGCAGAGCCCTTCATCTCACCCTTGGGGTTGACAATGACACCGGCGTTGTCCTAACCGTCGAGTGAGCGCCTTGATCAGAGAGACAAGTCAAGCCTACACACCTCGAAGTAGAGGAAGACACCATCTCGCCGGCGCCACGCCTTGCGTTGACGGACAACGACAGCAGGCATCGCTATTCGCGGAGAAGTTAGCAGAAGTCGAAGATAGAGCGACCAGCAGAGCCACAGGGCAGGTATATTGGCGCAAGTTCCCTCCGCTCCTGGGTCGCCCAAGAAGAAAGACTCACTCTTCTTCCTCAGCTCGGGCTTTCCCTTCTTCACGGACGCGACAACCATATCGCCAACACCAGCATCAGGGAGACGGTTGAGGTGGGAGCCGGTGCCGTACGCCTCAATAACGAAGAGGGACTTTGCGCCGCTGTTGTCCGCGCAGTTGAGGACGGCACCAGTGGGCAGACCCATGGTCATCCGGAACTTGTTGCCAGAGGCTCCCGCACCTGTTCAATGCACCGCAGGAAGAACATGTCGCAAGGTCAAGATTGGACGGACACCAGTAGGACCAGATCATAGGTACGAACCTGGCCACCACGAACGCACGCATCAGTACACTGTCAAGACATGGATTTCCCGTATGCTCAACGAGTTCTACGTACCGCGTTTCGACATTTTGCTTGAGGACTTGCTGAAGTTGCTGGTGCCGCTGGAATCAGTAGACTAGACTAGCACAAGGTTTCGCTGCGGCAAATTCCGTTAGGTCCTGTACAGTTCCTACGCAATAGGCGCCCATGCACAATCTCCGACGATAGGCGCCGAGCTCGTCCATGGAGCTCTCGACTCTCAAGGGAGCTTTCAAAAGGACAGTGCGATCGGGCTGCCGTAGGGAGAATCCACGCAAACTTCACTGAAAGACCTGGCGATTGGTGAATACGACGTCCTCGAAAACTTTAAACCATGGTAGGTTGACTATCGTGGATGGTGCGGGAGCACTTCTGCAGCTCTTGGGGTTTGTGACGAGAAAGCTCACACTCATTGCTGTCTGTCGTGCACTCAGCCTTCTCCTGTACCGACAGTGTTGCGACACCAGATCTTCTACAGATGCATATGTAGGCCTCGCTCATGGTATAAGGGACACTCAACGCATTCCTCTCGGTTCTGACGCACTCGTCCTTGGGATGACATTCAACGGGATACTGATTCATTCTACTTGTACAACAGGATCATGCACTGCTCGGTTCGTCGCAAGAGAAACATTGTCCGGGAACGCATCCAACTCAACATCCGGCGGGAAGCTTACACGCCCGACACCTTGAAGCGGACAGCCTCTGCAGCGGGCTTCACCTTGAGGGGCTGCACTCTGGGGGCGCCAATGGCGTCCGCGATGCGGTCGGAGAGATTCTGGTCGACGGCGGCGAACACGGACACTACGTGCCGCGAGGTCAGTGAGGCTGCAACGAAGAATGTGCGAGGAGGACGTACGCTGCCTGGCCTTGACCTCGGCGCTCTTCGCGTTCTTGAGGTGACCCGCGACGTTGCCGACGAAGTGGTCCTTGTCGGTCTCGCTGAAGACCTTCTGCCACAGCGCGCGAGGCTGCTCGAAGTCGACTACGAATAGGTCGGTTAGTAGGCGTACCCCCCATAACACGCGCAGATGAGGACGTACGCTCAGTGATCTCGCTGAGGTCGGCCTGAGCGTGACCGAGCCACAACTCGTGGTTGATGTTCTCGTACGCCTTGGCCTTGTACTGCAGAGGGAGGATGCTGCTCTGGTAGTTCGGCCGCGAGCCCTGGTTGTTGAAAGCCATGAAGCCGTCGCGCTGGAAGTTGGCGACCGGGGCGATCGGTGCGTTGACGGGCAGTTGGCTGTAGTTCACGCCGAGACGGTGCCTATAGAACATGTTAGTACGAGATTGCGTTAGCAAGTTTAACACATCATGCACTCACCTGTGAGTGTCGGGGTAGGAGAAGAGACGGGACTGAAGCACTGGGTCGGCAGAGGGCTCGATACCGGGAACGAGGTGGGAGGGCGAGAAGGCCGCCTGCTCAATCTCGGCGAAGTAGTTCTCAACGTTCTTGTCGAGCACGATCTTGCCAACTGGGCGCAGAGGGAACTCAGCGTGTGGCCAGACCTTCGTCAAGTCGAGGATGTTGTAGCGGAACTTCTCTGCTTGCTCGGGGGTCATGGTTTGCTGTACGGGAAATGAGCATCCCAATTGTCATGGCGAGCTGGATGCCGACATACCACGTAGACAGTCCACGACGGGTAGTCGCCCTTCTCGATGTCCTCGAAGAGCGTCTGGATGCCGTAGTCGGCGTTCTCACCAGCCAGCTTGGTCGCTTGCGCATCCGTGAGCGTCTTGAAACCGCCGTCCTTGCGGACATGCACTTGGACGTAGACGAACTTGCCACCGGCGTTGACGAACTTGAAGGTGTGGCCGGAGTAGCCGTGCATGTGGTGGTAGCCATCGGGAGTTCCGCGGTCCGAGAACAGGATCATGACTTGATGGATCGACTCCGGGTTTTGAGAGAGGTAGTCCTGCAACAATACTCATGAGTAACCAGCAGAGGGAGGTCGCGTCGTGGCTTACCCAGAACATATCGGCATCCTTCAGGTGCGTCTGAGGGTCGCGCTTCTGGGTGTGGATGAAGTGCGGGAACTTGGCGGGGTCACGGATGAAGAAGACAGGGGTGTTGTTGAACACCCAATCAAGGTTGCCCTCCTCCGTCTTAATCTTGATCGCGAAACCTGGACAAACAAAATGAACACTCCGCGCAGTCACGTATAGTGTGATTCACTGACCGCGAGGATCACGGGCACTGTCCGCAGAACCAGACTCGCCACCGACAGTGGAGAAACGGATGGTGACGGGTGCCTTCGTGCCCACGTTCTTGAAGAGGGCAGCGCAGGTCAAGTCGGTGATGTCGTGAGTGACCTCGAAGTATCCATGGGCACCGGCACCCTTGGCGTGAACGACACGCTCTACACAACGATGTCAGCGACGACGCGCGTACATCGGCCTTTTATGGTACGTACCGGGGATACGCTCGCGATCGAAGTGAGCGAGGAGATCGATGTGGTGGAAGTCTGGAACGATCAGTCAATATCGCTTGTGCCGGTGTTAAAACCGTCGATGAGTGTACCTTGAAGGAGCAGAGGCCCAATCCTGCCAATGCGCTGAGCAGCGTAGGGCTGCGCGACCGGCGCACCAGTGGAGGTGGTGTAGGTCGCGTTGTCCTGAGACTTGAAGACCTTCTGAGACGGCATGACTGGGACTGCGGTGGGGAGGAGGGCGTTTAGGATAGAGAATGAGGGCTGGATAACAGCTCGAGGGAAGGGTGTGCGAATGGGATGCTGAGTATTTGTACGCGAATCCGCCTGCGAACCCGGCGGCCTAGTCCCAACCCTGGCGTGCACTGCAACATGTCAGCAGGTCACGGAACCAGTCGATATCCTGTGTGAACGCGGCGCAAAGCTCGCATTGAGTAATAGACACAGAACGTCTACGACCTGCTGAGAGCCTTCACGTGACGTGAGTAAGCATCCTCTCATCGTTTAGGGGTTTGTAAAACTCACCAGGACCCGAAACTTCGGGCTTCGCGATGCTACGGATGTGCCACTACAACTAGCATCGGACAGCGGCGAGGGCTGCGGAGAGATTGCATCTCAATGCCCCAGGCTAACTGCACGCGATCGACGGCGCAAGAGGCCTACGAAATCATCTCATGACTACATTCGACTTGGGCAACTATTCCCTACTGTGCATGAAATGCAGCGAGGGGCTCAGAAAGCAAGCGCACCCTGCGAGATAGACCATCAGCGGATATTTTTGGGAGGAAGAAGGAACGGAGCATGGCTACCCTTGACATTCTCAGCTCTCCTGTGAGAACACGTCCATCATGGTTTGAAGCGGTTTCTTCCGCTTGAGCGTCGCTGTGGAACGTCAGGATCACAGAAGACCGCAGGGCTTGATTGTCACAGGGAAAACTCGGACACCCAGGCAGGTCGGCGCGCGTCCTCGGATCCCGTGTCCTGTCCATCTGACAACCTCAACACGGCACGACCGACACCAGAAGGGCTTCCTTTGATCACGTTTGCACTGGGTCCCCACTCAACACATCGCGCCAAGTCGCGACATACTTTGAGAGCGTCGCATGAGGAGGCACCAGGAGGACCTGCGCGATGTCGTTCCTATCTGGCCCGAGACCAGGCCCGAAGTGGCGTGCAGCCGGGCCCGACTCAATGGAACACTCTTCTGCAATTGAGTTCGAGCTTGGTCTTGGGTAGGCCGTGGGGACGTTCCATGCAGGGTGAATCAACGGCCCGGCCTGAGTGGGAATACAGCATGAAGAGTCGTCAAGACGAGGAGATACCGGGCAGATAGCGGCAGCTAGGAGAAGGTTCGAGGTGCAAACGGTGAGAGTAGAAGGGCAATAGAGGCGGCTCCTTCGTTCCACAATTCCTCCGCAACATGCAATCAGCAATTGGATGTGGGATTGCTGTGAATAGTCTCAACCTCCAAACCCGTGCCATATGGGTCTGGAGGTGTTAACTGTCACCGCGGTTGACATGAGGGGTGAGCAAGGGCAGGATTGGACAGTTTCTCAGTTGGACGACTTACTCCGGTCAATGGCTTTGAACGCGGTTCTTTGGTGGCGGAACACCGAGACCTGACATGAACGTGGACCGTAGACATTTGCTACCGCGATCGATGGATGCTCCGCCGGTGTGGCGGGCGCCTGCATCACCCTTCAGATAGCACAACTGCCATTGGCTCACCCTCAGTGCCCCTCGTACGCGCCACGGCATGTGTTATAATCCCGCGCGGTGGCTGAGGTTGAAGAGCGAAAAGCCGGTCTGTAAGTTCGGGCACACTCTTGCGCATTGTATCCGCACAGGAACGCGGGGGTTCAGTAGGTCGAAGACTGATACTAAGGAATAACAAAAGAGGAACTAGTATACGACCTTGTAGGTACCTCTCGGATGGTCCAATATCTGGCATATCCTGTGTCCGCCAACGGCGAGCTTCGGGAGAGCGTCCTATAATGTGCCAGTGAGTCTTTGCCAATGACGAACGTCGAGAACGTCACTCACCCCTCTCTCATGAAGTGTCTACTCCGCGGCAAGCTCCAACTTCATCTTGGCGATGGCAGCAGCAGGGTTAAGACCCTTCGGGCAGGTACGCGCGCAGTTGAAGATAGTGTGGCAACGGTAGAGGCTGAGCTCGTTCTGCATCTTCTCCTTGCGATGTGCCTTGTAGGTGTCCTGCGGGCATACAGAGGCTCAATGTATGGCAAGATACACCAGCCAAAAGGGTACTCACTCGGGAGTCCGCCATCCACCTGTACGCGGCCATGAGGGTTGCGGGACCGAGGTACTCATCCTGGTTCCACCAGTAGCTGGGGCAAGATGTCGAGCAGCATGCGCAAAGGATGCACTCGTACATGCTATGGAGGGAAAGGTCAGCGTTTGACCACGAACCCACGCTCTATGAGCAATGACGTAACAGGTCGAGTGCATATATGCGCTATGCACTGGCCCTACCAACATGGAAATGGCACTCACCCATCGAGCTTCCTTCGGTCCTCCTGTGACTGGAGATGCTCACGATCTGTAGGGGGGTTGTCGTTCTGGAGGTAGGGCTCGATGGACTTGTACTGCTTGTAGAATTGGGTGAGGTCGGGAACAAGGTCTTTGACGATGTACACTGCAAGCACGTGAGTCCGTGGACGTCAATATATATGCGACGACAACCTACTGTGTGGGAGAGGGTAGATCTTGGTGTCCTTGGACGTGTTCCTGTCAATTCTGCACAGGCACGCGAGGGTGTTCTGGCCGTTGATGTTCATGGCGCAGGATCCGCAGATACCCTCGCGACACGACCGACGGAAAGTGAGAGTAGGGTCAATCTCGTTCTTGATCTTGATGAGAGCATCGAGAATCTACCGAGCAAGGTATGACCGTGGTTACTAGGAAGGCATGTTGACAGGAGGTAGAGCGGGCGCACCATAGGACCGCACTGGTTGAGGTCGACAGTGTATGTCTGGAGCGTCGGCTTCTTCGACGGCTCGTCAGGGTTCTAGTCATGTAGCACGCATTCAATTGACTGGTCTGTACAAGGACACGAGAGCGAGGCTGCCACATACCCAGCGGTAGATCTTGAACTGCTTGTTCAAGACAGGCTTCTGAACGGGCGCGGCCTGCGCGCGCACCGCCGACGATGCGAAGCCGCGCGCAGAGTGCCTGAGAACGTTGGTGCGGGCGGCGACGAGGGACTGCATGGCGTAGGACGTGGTGGACGACGAGAGAGGGGGAGGGGAGGACGCAGGGCGGAATGCTGGGACGGTGCACGAGATTGAGGAGGGCCAGAGTTGCATCCGGGTGCGCCAGCTACCCCGGGTCCTTCGGCCGCGTTTCCCCGATCCAATCACGCGCCTCCAATTTCTCCCGCGTTCCGCCACCGTCCAGATCTGGAACCAGCCTTGTCGTCACCATCGCCCGCAATCCTCGCGTCCCTCCGTTCGTCGTCCGCCGTGGCAAGCAGCACACGGAAATATCACACAGATGAGGGCACGCTTGGGACCGCGGGTCGAGTTTGACAAGATTACACGAGAATATTATATTCATACATGTTATGTACTGTACCCTGGCGTTCGGTTGTGAAAGGAAGACAAACATACGGACTGCAGAATCCAGGACGGAGCGACAGACTATCATCAAAGCACAAAACATCTCTAAGATGATCCAGATACAACGGGAATATACACTCAAGCGTGCCAGACGGAAGACACAAAAAGGGGAGAGAGGGGAGCGGAGAGAACACTGAAGGAACGCATCTGCCATAGGAAGTCGGGATGAAGGTATACGACGACGCCAGATTGTCCTTGTCCTTGACGGGGAGTGGGCAGCGACTACGTGTGTCACCGCCCAGGAGTAGCGCATACACTGGAAGCGGGTATATGGTCATGCATGTCACCGCTTACGCTTGCCAGCCATAGAACTAGCTGGCTCGATCGGATTGCCGCTGCCGTCACTCGTGCCGCCCTCAGCTTCATACTCGCCCTCCGAGTATCCGCCAGGTGTTCCTCGTCCGTTAGCTCGCGCGGGGCCGGGGACAGGTACGGGAGAGTCGGAATTCTCCCTGATGTCGGCCATTCGGTCTCCGTCGGGGAATTCCTGTTCAATCGCGAGTGCAGAGTTGCTCTCTGGGAGCGGAGGCAGGATGACCATGTCCTCCATCTCCGCGTCCACGTCCTCCGCCACACCCGCCGGTGGTATGCGAGGGGTGTTCGAGCCGCCACCAGCCGGCGGAGGAACACGACGAGAGCGGGTACCTGAACCGAGGCGACTGGCTCCCGTGTCGAGCTCCACCTCCGTCTCCGCACCAACGTCGCGCTCGCGCTCACGCTCCCGACTGCTGCCGTCGCCTGTGTTTGGCCTGTCACCGACTGCGGTCGCCGCCGCCGCTACAGCCGAGATCGCGGCAGAAGCCTCCGCGATCGACTGTGCGTCCAGCTCCGGGTCTATCTCCACTTCAACGTCTTCCTCGAGATCAGCGAACGTTCGACACAGAGGGCAAGAGAAGGCGGGATGATGAGTCTCGAGAAGGGGTCGGATGCACTTGTAGTGGAATGCATGGGAGCAGGGAGCGATGAAGAGAGCCTGGTGGATTGTAACGCCGAAGAGACCTGCAAGGTTGTATGAAATCAGCAATATGTCTCGTCCGATAGGGCATATACATACAGATACAGCAGTCGGGGAGCGTCGATTTAGCCGCGACCTTCTTGCCGGAAGCCGAGGACTGTTGAGGTATAGCGATCGCCTTGAGTTGCCTCAGAGCATTGGCGCTGCAATACCCATGAGAACACGTCGGTATGCATGTGGAAACACACTCACTTGAAGGGATTGGTGTGATTCTGCCACTCCCGTCCTACCTCGACCTTGATCTTCACGCACTTGTAGATGTCCTCGGTACCGCCCTGGTAGTCGACACCCAGCTGCAGGAGATCGCCATCCTTGAGCTCATGCGGACGAGACTCGTTGTTTGCAGGCGACAAGCGGACGTGGTTGAGGAACGTTCCACTGCTTGACTTGGTGTCCCTGATGAAGAATCTACCCCCGGCTTCAACCCATATCTCCGCATGCGCACGAGACACGACCTTGCTCTTGAAAGCCAGTTTGTTCGATCCCATCGCATTTGCCGCAGCCAGCCCTAGCCCCGAGCGATCCGTGAAGCGACCTATGCGGAGCGGGGGGTCGCCCTCGCGAACATCGCGGGAGATGGGGTCGAACCGGAGAGACCGGCGCGAGTCGAGGTGGGGAACGAGGCGGATGCGATGCGCTGGCCCGGTGCCTTGGGCAGGCGCACTCGACGAGGTTGCAGCAGGGCCTGTAACAGTGCGTGCAACGGCTACAGCAGGGACCTGGGAGGATGCGGCGGCGACGGTGCCGGCGGAACGTCTCCTGCGGAGCATCTGGGAGAAACCGGCCGGTGTTGAGTTTGACTGAGAGACGGACGACTGGAGGTTGGACGAGGCTGCTGCTGGGCGACGGCGGTGGCCCGAGGCGTGGTCGGCGGGGGGAATGGCGGGAGGTGGAGAGTCTCTGGTGACTGCGTCGTGGGGTGGAGAGGGGTGAGACTGGGAGGTGCCGCGGGGTCTACCGCGCAGAAAGGAGCCCAAAATGGACTGCCGGGCAGAGGGCGAGGGTTCACCTATTGTTATTGGGTCCATCGATGGGGAGGCGTGCTTGTTGTCTTCGTCGTTGTCGTCGTCGACGCGGGGGACGTCGTGGAAAAGTGTGAGGTGGTTGAGCTGGACGTACGGCGAATCGTCAATCGAGGCCAAGCTCCGACCCCTGGCGGTTTGGCGCCGTCAGCCGCTTTCGGCCTGCGCTCGTCTCTTGCCAATCCTCTCCTCCTCAGCAGCGCACTGCTCCGCTCAGCGTTCCTTTATTCCACTCTCCTCCGTCTCGAGATAAATGTCTCTCAAAGGGCTCTTTTATCGCGGATGTCGGGCGCTGTGGTCGAACCGACCACCGTGATGTGAACATACATGCACTGTGCGCGTGCCGCACAAAATGAACGGCGGACGCTGGGCAGATGCCAGCAGCATTGTATGGAAGGCTGCTTTCGGCCCCAATCGCCCTTTCACTCCCACGAGCGACGTAATTTTTGCGAGCGGCGGTCCGAACACATCCAGGAACAGCCTTGTTTCCTCCGACCCGGTTCGGGCGCGCTCCATGAATATCTCCTTTGTTTCCAATTACAAGTACACGCCCAGTCGGCTGCCTAATAACACCAGCCTTGTATCCAGAACACTTTTCACCCGCCTCAAGGCCCACCAGCCAGTGCCAGGATCTTTGATGCAGCCTGCTCTGCCGCAGACATGAGCACGCCCTGTGGATTGCCCACAGGCAATGCGGGAATGATGGAGGCATCAACGATGAACTGCGACATCCAGATGGCGTCAGTGGCGGCGTGAGACGGCATGCACGCTGGAGCTCACCAAGTTGTCCGTGTTAAAAACCTTCGCATTTTCGTCGACCACGGCGGTGGACGCGCTGCTGCCGATCTTCGCCGCACCCACCCAGTGGTTGGAGCACATGGTCGCCTGCGCGCAGTGAGATCAGCATCTGTTCCATGCTGTCGTGCTGCTAGACTGTCCACTCACGGGATCGTAGGCATCAACGTACTGCTCGAGCGTCATAGTGTTGTCCGGAGTGATCATCGTCAGGCCCTGAACTGCGGCGATTTGTGAGTCGCGGTTTGATGCGGATGTAGGTCGGGCGATACTCACCATTCTTCATGGTCGAGACAACATCGTGAAGAGCCTGGAGCAAGACCGTCTTGTCGACAGCGTTCGTGAGCCAAGGGTTCACGAGAGCCTTCGCGTTCAGAGCAGCATCGACACCGATACGTCCTCTAGATTGGATACCATGCGACCTGCATTGCCATCAGATCAGCGAGTCGTCTAAGTTGAGCTGAGCCCTGATACCCACAGATAGACAGTAATGGTGAAGATCTGGCTCGCGTTGTACGCAACGGAGGTGTTGACAGATGCAGCACCGGGGCGGACGGTTCCTTGTGCCTGCATAGTGATAGTCAGGTAGGGCTTCCCAAACCAGCTATGGATCTCTACGCACGTAGCGGGTGATGCCGTCGCTGCCGCTGTATGCCCTCCAGAAGTTCAACCTAACAGATGTCTATCAGTAACATAACGAGACCCAGGCCAAGGGCACACGTACTTCGGAGAAGCCGATGCCAAGACACCGGAGCGGCTCTGTAGGTACTGCTGAACGTCCGCCTCCCTCGGGTTGGACCACACATTAGCCCAGTTGTCGTAGGCGTCAATGCTCGGGTGCGTGAACACCAGCTACGCCAAAGAAATCAGTTGGCAGTACGAGATCCGATTGTCGAGGTGTGCTCACGTTGATCGACGGGTTGTCGGACACGTTCTGGCCGACCGGGAGGTTGATCCACTGGTTCTGCGGCGGGAGGTTCGCAGCAGCAGTGGGGTTGCTCTGGACAGCCTGAATCATGTCGGTCGGGCCAATACCGCTCTGGAAGAGGATGCGCGGGGTACCGAAGGAGCCCGCTGACAGGATGACACGGCCGTTCGGGTTGAGGGGCACGATACCGTTAGGCCCGAGCGAGGTGTCGTTTGTACGCACGCCAAGGATCGTCGACCCGTTGCGGATCACCTGGCTGACGTAGACGTGATCTTTGTACACCAAGTTCTTGCGCGCGATCGCAGTCTGGAAGTAGGTCGCGACGGGGCCGGCGCGCTGGCCGTTCAGGAAGTCGAACGCGCTGAAGCCGAAGACGTGGTCCTTCGAGTCGGGGTTGTCGTTGATCGTGATTTGTGAGTAGCCCTGCGCCTGGAGGAGCTGCGACACGACGCTGGCGGACTGCTCGAGGTAGCGCTGTCCGTCCTGCGAGGGGTGGTCCGTGCTGGGGAGGCGTTGCTTCAGCTTGTTGGTGAAGGGCTGGTGGTTAGCCCAGCTGCCGGGCCAGCCAATCGCAGGCGAGAAATCCTGGGTGTTGGGGTACCAGTAGAGACTGCGACAGCATGTGAGGATTAATCTGAAGCATATGACGGGCTACGCCACTCACGCTCCGTTGACCGACGTGCCGCCGCCAAGAAGGCATCCCGCGAAGAAGTTCGTATCTGTTCATTGTTGAGTATGTCTTCGGGCATCGAGAGCGTTCTGGGCTCACCCTTGCACCACCAGAACGGGTTGGTGTCAGTGAACAGGGTCTCGAACAACCCGGGAACGTCGAATTTGGTGAGCTAGTGTACAAGTTCAGCAGGATGTCGATCGTTGTAGGGGCCAAATGCACTCACGTTGGCAGACTTGGCCCACGGCGCATCGTAAGTGCCACCGGTCTGTGCAGTCGAAGGTCCACCACGCTCGAGAAGGAGAACCTTCTTGCCAGCCTCGGAGAGGCGGTCGGCCATAATCAGACCTCCGGGACCGGCACCGACGACGATGTAGTCGAAAGGCGTAGCCTACAAAACATCAGTTAGAAGGAGAACAACTCTCTCGCATGTGAGCCACTCACACTCGCAGTGGGGCCGGTGGAAGTGGTGGTACTGGTGGGACCGCTGGGAATAGAGGTAGGGGGAGGAGTGCCGGCGTTGCCTTGGAGGTAGCTCTGGTAGTTCGAGTTCTGGGCGTCAGGGAAGTTGATACCGAAGAAGCCGACTAAGGGCGGCGATGAGCAACGAAACAACGTAATCAGTGAGATATCATTTACAGTCGGTGTGTTCCGCAAAGCTGCTGTTTGGGTCCGAGGGGTCGTCCACCGCGACGTCGGAGAACGCCCACGCGAAGACACCAGTTCCGGTGGGGTCGATGCTTCCGCCATTCCAAGCTGCGAAGGGAATTTCAGGTCATGCGCGAGTCGCACGGGATCAAGGCTAACTTACAGGTGCAGTTCTGACAACGGAAGACGAATTTCCAGTGAGTGGAGTTTACCAAACTCGACGGGAGGGTGGTTATAGTTGGCCCGGCATACGCAGTCGGCAGCGTGTAGCCGCTGGAAGGAAAAGCAGGGTCAGTCAACTGCACGGGCGTGACAGTCGGGTGCGAAGTGCTCACGTAGCGTAGCGAGCAGAGGAAACGATCTTGTTGCCGTTGGGCCATGCGACGAGCAATAAGTCACCAATCATAGCACCGCCGAGTGCCAAGCCAATCCATTTTGCGTCGATCGGGGCGACAATTTCACCAATGAACTCGGAGCTGGTGGACGCCTGAGGGAGTACGATTCCGTAGGACACCTCGTGTACGGGGTCGGTAATACCGTCGAAGACGAATCCGTTGCCGGAGTCGACGTACGGTGCAGCGACCTGCGAGTACACTGTCGGCGACACGGCGGTCTGAGCACTTTGGACTGTTTGAACACATTGCTGATGGTACGCACCAGAGCCGATTAACGGCAGCAAAGACAGCAACAAGCTCGTCGTCTTCATGGTGGGTGGTCGCAACGTCGCGGTCACCGTTCAATGCCGCTTTTTTGCTCTTTATACGCAACTGTCGCCTCGCCCAGAGGATTGGTATTGCGACAAAAGGCCGAGCACCCTGAGCGGAACAAGAAGACCACGACCATCTGGCATGCCTCATGAGTTATTCATGGGTATCGCCGTCGGTCCCTAAGAGCGTTAAGCATGCGTCAGCTTTAGCAACAGGGTCACCGTCGCAGACTGACCAGACGCCAACGCGCGCGGCGGCAAGAAGTCGGATTACCTCGCCTTGCTCGTGACCGCGATGCAGCCCTACAAGAAGGGCATCCGTGCTCCCAAAACGCCGAGGATTACCAGGCAGATGCGCAAAGACGCTCCTGCCAGCGCAGCAGCCCGGTCGCCTGTCGTAACCGACACGGTATCCATCATCACTCGACCTGCACGGACGTTGTTGAGGACTGGAGACCAATAGCGTGCGCGCAGTTTGGTGACCGAAGATGCGCCGATCATCTGCCCGAGAGAGCCTTAGGCCAGCGGGACACGCGAACGTGTCGTTCTGCATAGAAATAACGAAGAGAGAAGTTGTCGGGGCGGAAAGGCGTCCGGACAGGCTAATGCGGGGCTGCGGCTCCGTACCCCACCTCCGCATACAGGCCTGAAGACTGAGCCAATCATGAGCATTCTAGCTGTTGAGAAGCAAGGCACCGGGGGCACGGCCGTGGTAGACATGAGATACCGGAAGTGCAGTACTGAACAGGTCGGACGTCACATTTCTCCGCATAGGCAGAGTGCGTGATACTTGCACGAATCGCGTGAATTTGAGCATACATTCTTTGGCGCCTACACGGTCAACGAGCTGGATCTTGAGAAGCTATAAAGACGGCATCGAATGGTTGTTGAGCTGGCCATGATGTACACGATGAATTCAGGAGAGATAGCGGTTGGGGTCCGGATCGTCAATGGCCCTGAGCCTGAAGTTGCCATGGGAGTCGTCTGTGCATCAGGTTGTTTGGCAAAAGCTTCAGATCCTAATAGATGCAAACAGCCCACAACATACCGGTAAGAGAAGAGGTTAGAGAATCTGAAGTTTGGAACTTCGCATGCGACAGAAGCCCTTACCATGACCTCCGCGGCCGCTCTGTCTCAGGACCGTCAGTAGTCTATTGACGACATGCCCGTCTTCTCAGGCATTTTTCTGCTTGCGCATTCGGCTGGCTTGCCGTGGGCATAGTATCACTTTCGATCTACCAGGAAAGCGGGTCACTCAGATCTCACGAAAGCACTAGTCATTCCGTACGATATGGCACTGCGGAGATGTGGCAGGTCTATCATGACGCAAAGCCTCTGTTGGTCTCCTTGACTCTACTGGAGTCACCGTGAGCACATACGGTTAATCGGTAGCTAAGTAGTAACTATATATCAAGGATCGTCTTCAACTGGAGACGAGCGTGTGGCTTCGACATTTAGTGCCGCCTGCGCTGTGAACGAGTAGCACTACGATTTATGCTCACCTTGACTCGTGGAGGTACAGATTCTCACCAATCTACGGATGTCCTGAATACCGGCCTCTTTGGTCGGTACTAGCCATGGTCTCCCGCTCTGTCTGCTACATGCCATTTGCAACGAAGCAGGATGCTCTCCTATCAATAGCATGATTCCATGCACTGAGCTTGTCGGCCTATCCGCGTATATAACACGATGGTTGTGGCCCATTGTTCGACGAGTCGAGCGTGTCGCTTGTCGCCGACTTGTCGAGTGTTGAAACCGAGCGCTTCGTACCGACGACAGGCGTCTATTTGGTTTCCACCCTCCCTGCACTTGCTCTCCGCTGTTCTGCCTGGCTGGCGTCCATCCCGTAACAGGTCTCCCGTCTTCGCATCGGGTGGACCTAATTACTTCCCCTCAGCACGCCCTCAAGCACCCAGAGTGACTCAGAACGCGTCCTTCCTTTCGCTTTCTCCTTTCCAAGTTCTGAACATCCACCGACCCGGTCCTCCGCTGCTTATCCTCGCCTGAGCATCCGGAGCACTCGCTTTCTTTCTTCTCTCCTTTCTTCCCCTCTACCGCTTCTGGCACATGTCGGCGTCCGCCTCGTCATCGTCTCCCACATCCAATGCAGGTCCCAGCTCAGGACGGCCAAGCCTTGAGAATGGTTCTGAACAGAACAGGTACGCGCGTTCGCGTTTAACATTGGGTAGAGATCGTGCTCACACCCTCGGTACCATCTAGCGTCGTTATCAAGGTCGGAATGCTTGGTGACTCGCAAATAGGAAAGACGAGTCTTATGGTGAAATACGTCGAGGGGCACTTTGATGAGGACTACATCCAGACGCTAGGTGCGTACCCATTCCGAGACATGGACGATCTCGCCCTCACGCCGCTCACGCATCCGCTATCCCCGTCAGGCGTCAACTTCATGGAGAAGACCATCACTGTGCGACGAACATCCATCACTTTCTCGCTATGGGACCTTGGCGGGCAGCGAGAGTTCGTGAACATGTTGCCATTAGTGTGCAATGACGCGGTTGCGATCCTCTTCATGTTCGATCTATCGCGGAAGTCGACGCTGAACTCGGTGAAGGAGTGGTATCGGCAAGCAAGGGGATTCAACAAGGTCTGTGTTCCGTCTTTTCAGTCGGTCTTCCGAATCGGCATGTGGGAAATGCATGCGGACATGCTTCGTGCATATGCGCGCACTTGCATGTGCTGCCTGCCATCCACCCTACCACATGCTTACCAGCTGCTACCGACAAGACATAGAGCGTATTTGACGCGTTCCCATGGTCGCGATCTGGCACTTTACGCATGATAGCAGTGTCATCTCGGCATGCGAGCGGAGTGGCTCATACTGGCTGCACGGCACAATGCCCCACTCCTTGGCGAGGCAGACTGATGTTAACCCTTGATTGCGCAGACCGCAATACCCTTCCTCATCGGTACTAAATTCGACACCTTTGCGACATTCCCGAGAGACGAGCAAGAAGAGATTACCAAGCAGGTCCGTGGTGGTGCTTCGGTTGCTACTGTGCCGTACTCCCACTGATACCGCGAACCAGGCGAAACGCTTCGCAAAGGCGATGCACGCCTCCTTGATTTTCTGTTCAACATCGGCCTCGATAAATGTGCAGAAGATCTTCAAGATCGTGCTGGCGAAGGCGTTCGACCTCAAATGCGTCATTCCCGAAATCGACGGTGTGGGCGAGCCGATATTGATGTACGTCGACGTATAGTGTTAGAAGAAGGCGACGTCTAGAGTCCCGGCGTGGACTGGGGTCGAGCGGGAAGCGCAAAAGGATCAGGTACGCTAGTCTTCCTTGCCTAGGCCCTACGTCAGTAGGCTATGAATGGATCAGTGTAGCATGTGTCTGACGCAGGCCCGCAAGCAGCCTGCCACGATGGTGACGACGCACCAGTCTCGACCAGTGTCCTCTCAGGAGACCACACTGTTCAGCCCTACGCCACCGCGTGAAGCACATGGACAAGAAGTGTCCACGGAAGCCAAAGCAACGGACCACGAATTCATCTGTCTCCTCGGAAGCTAGTAGTATATTCCCCGATACTTTCTCCTTCCCACCCTGTGCCTCTCCGCGTCCGCCGAGCCTCGACTCTTCGTTAGTTACCCCCTTCCGCATACACCCAGGTTCTATTCGATTCCCCCTCCCCAGCCTCGTCATCATCCTCATCGCGTCCTAGTACTACCCCGCCACGCTCGTCCTCTGTTGTCGTTTGTCCAATTGCTGCATTTCCTATGTCACCGCTTACTGCCTCGCTCGTCTGCATCGTCTCTATATAATCACATCTGTCATAACTCCGTCGCTTCGCATGCTCACCTCAACGATAGTGTCTATATCCCATTCTATTCCTGCGTACACCGACCATCGGACTAATTGCAGGACTCGTATGACCTCGGCCCCTCGCGATTCCAGCTCGATCTCACCATCACCGGTCACGGTCTGTGTGAGCCCTTTGACGCGGCTGGCGGTCTTGCGCATGCACACCTCCCTCAACTTGCGGGTAGAATGAACGAGACCCGAGCATGACATATTCACGTTGTCCCGGCGACAAGAGCTTGAAGCCAATATCTCGTGCTCTCGGAGGCTCCGTGTCAGTCTCATATGGCCAGGCGCCGGCGCCGGCGGCAGTGTCAATCTCTTGGAGGTGCACCACGACGTCGGAGTCCATCTCCTGCGCTTTCTGCACATGTTACCCATATTTTCAGCTGCTCATCTCCGCATTCCCAAGGGCAGCGGCATGGTCGGTCCCGCGGCAGTCGAAGGGATCCGGCGGATATGAATGCGGAATGCTCGACGCCTGTCCCGCTTGCCGTCCCGCGCCGCCGCCAACACCTCGGACAAAGTACAACGCTGCTGCCGCGCCTCTTGCTTCTTCGTGCATCTGTCTTATCGTGCGTGATAAGCCTGGTGACTACACTTCATGCGGTGGGTTCGAATAAACTCCCAACAGGGTTCCTATGCCGGTCATGGCCCGGGAGCATGGGGCACCGTCTTGTGTAAACTAGCTCTCCGGGACCATGCGCACAGGTCGCGAATCGTGTCAGGGATATGGGAAGGCACGTATGGTGCCCGTCTCGGGTCGCTCCGTTCTCTTGCCAATGTCGCGACCGATCCTGATGCTCTGCAGTAGCATGCCACATGGTCTCCGTATCAGTTGATCGTTCTGGTAAGCTTATGACCTCCCGTATTTTCTCGGGGGGCAGGCTGACCTCCAACGAAACCCAATCACAGCGCACGAGAAGACTTCTTCTCCCGCGGTTATCTCCCTTCTCGGGAAACATACTGGTCTACTATCATTTACCCGGCCACCTCGGTCTCGCCCCGAGGGGTGTGCTAGGTTGGACAGGCAGCCATGACCCTCTCGCCCCGCAAGGCATTGCTCAGTAACCAAGCCAACTTGTGCCTCTGCCCTCGGTGTACAGCATGGCGGACGAGCGGGTCAGGTTTTCTACCCCGCCGTGCCTGTCTGCGGGGAAGTCTAAGAGCGTCGCGTGAGTGCGTCAGAATCGAGATAACCCAATCAAGCTCATGTTGTTGCCCTCTGCAGCCGGCCATTCAACCATCTGGCCACCAGGACGTCGTTCCGCCGCAGCGCTCGCATAAGGTCGCTTGCCTTTCATAGCTTCGGAAGAAGATCTCGAAGGTTGCGACCACCGCATGGAACATATCTGTAGGCTCAGATGCCGCGCGTGCGACGCATTTGGGCGGTTTTGAGCTTGCTCATGGCAGGTTCTGAATTCCCTGTGCTGCATGTCATGCCACGGGACGGAAGCCGAAGAGTCACGTCCGGCGAACTACAAAAGCATCAGCTACCTAGGACGAGCAGACCCTTCGACCGCCTCTGAGCAAGCGACCTCCGCCTCTCCCTCAAGCTCAGGCCATGGCTCTCTCGGCTTTCTTGCAGCGCGCCATCTTCCTTGCCACAGTGGCTTTCGCCGCTCTGGTGGTCGTCGATGCGACCCAGGTCATGCATCGTCCGGACTCGTATAAGAACGCGCCGCACAAGCTGGAGACGGCGGAGGTGAAGCCTCAAATCATCCACAAGCGGGCAGGCTCGAAGGTTCAAGCCGCTTACTTCACCAACTGGTGCGTTGCTCTGCGGCCATATGCGATTTCTGTATCGTGACCACTCACATCTCGTAGGGGTATCTACGGCGCCAACTTCCGTGAGTACCCGGCCATCGCCGGGCCTATGCTTCCCTTTCCGTCTGACTGAACCTCTTGTGCTGCAGAGCCGACCGATATCATCCCTTCTACCTTGACGCACATCGTATATGCCTTCGCCGATGTTTCTGCGGACACGGGTACTATCTCTCTGACGGATTCATACGCGGACGAGCAAGTGAGGTGTTCATATCAGGCTCATGTGACGTCGACTGAACTGCTCCTTGTAGAAACATTTCCCCGGCGATTCTTGGGACGAGCCCGGAAATAACCTCTATGGGTGCCTGAAGCAGGTGAGTTTGGTTATCGTCCTTACGCATATGCGACGATTCTCATGCAAGCGGTCTTTTAGCTTTATCTCCTCAAGCTGAAGAACAGGTGAGGCGTTCTCAACGTACGCTGCAGCTTCTTGCTCAAGCATGAATAGGAACTTGAAGGTTCTCCTCTCCGTTGGTGGTTGGACGTATTCCCAGGCTGGACACTTCAACTTCGTAACGGATGCCACGAAGCGTACGACATTCGTGAACAGCGCGATCAGTATGATTGAGAACTACGGCTTCGACGGTATTGATATCGACTTCGAGTATCCTAACTCGGATGCCTTGGCGTCTGGCTTTGCCAGCCTGCTTACGTCGCTTCGTACCGCCTTCGACAACCTGGCGAAGCAGAAAGGCGATAGCGTGCCGTACCAGCTCACCGTAGGTCCCTCCGGACTTCGCCTACGTCCTTTCTTGGCTGAACGCTGGATGCGTCATAGGCTGCTGTCTCTGCTGGCTACAACAACTCTGAGTTCCTCAAGGTGCCGGCGATGAACTCGGCCCTCACCTACTGGAACCTCATGGTCAGGAGCTCCCTAGCTTCCGCGATATCGCACGCTGACGTCCTGCTCAGGCTTACGACTATGCCGGCTCCTGGTTGACCTGGGTAAGTAATGCAGTTCACCGCCTATGTGACGTTAAACTCACGTCGGCTCTTAGGCCGATAACCAAGGTAGAACCGTCATGCTATATCCTGATGGTAGAAGGCTCACTTCAGTTCCTCAGCCAATCTGTACGGGGGCGCGCGCACGAATGTGTCCACTGACAAGGCCGTCAAGTGGTATGTCGCGAACGGTGCCTCTGCCAACAAGATCAACATGGGTATTCCTCTGTATGGCCGCGCATTCGAGTCTACGACGGGCATCGGCGCCCCTTACAACGGGGTACGTCTACCTTGCTGCATCACATGGACTTTGCAATTGCTCACAAGGCAATAGATTGGTCCCGGAACGACGGAGGCCGGAATCTACTCGTACAAGTCTCTCCCTCTGGCCGGCGCTCAGGTACACCAGCCAGGGAGCAGCTGCAACGAATCATTCACTGACAACATGTGACCCCAGGTCTACGAGAATCTCACGGATGTGACGAGCTACTCGTATGATGCTTCAAAGGGCGAGCTGGTCTCCTATGACACTCCCCACATCGTCACCATAAAGGCTCAGTACGTCCAGAACAACGGCCTCGCGGGTTCCATGTTCTGGGATGTGAGTATGGGCAGAGCACGCTTGTGGGGTATCATGCTCATGGAATCGTTGTCAGCTCTCGACCGACAAGGTCGGCTCTGATTCGCTAGTTGGCACCACTGCTGGTGTCTACGGCAGCCTTGACCAGACCCAGGTTAGTCTTACAGTGACTTTTTGGCGAGTGCAATCGCATTGACGCAAACAATTCGCTAGAACCACATCAAGTAGGTTATCGGCGAGCTGAACCTGCCCCTGTGCTAACATGTCTCGCAGCTTCCCGAATAGCAAGTGGGACAACATTCGTAACAACATGGGGACGTCTCCCGGAAGCACTCCGACTACGTCTCAGGGCAGCACTCCTACGACGTCATCCCCACCGAGCTCAACATCCCAACCCAGTGGTGGCTCCGGTGCATGTGCCACTGTCGCGGCGTGGAGCCCATCCGTGAGCGACAACGCATGCCTGTCACCTGTGGTGGATATCTAATCGTAATCCATAGGCAACCTACACTGGGGGACAGCAGGCTACTTACCGTAAGCTAACATATACATGGTGCGCGCAATGCCTTCTGACGTCTTGATAGAGGGCGATCTTTGGACCGCGAAGTGGTGGACGTCCGGAGACACTCCTGGCGGCGCAGGTAAGGCTGGGTAGTCAATGCTCTCCTCAACCCTTGCCTGACCTCGATGATTGCAGCCGGTGTGTGGACCGACAACGGCAAGTGCTGAAGTCGTCGGCCGCATATTTTTTCCGATGGGTGTTCATGATGTGGATCAACCTTGCAGCGCAAGCAGAGTTTGTGGCCTCCGGTCAGGGTATCATGCGGTCTTGTGTAAATATCGGACATGGCGGAAATCAAGTACTCCAAGGATCCATCCCTCGGACACGGTCTGCAAACGTGCGGCTCCGTTGTAGTAGAGAGCTTGATGCCGGTCGTACAAGCCTTTGCTGGCGACGGGGTCAAGACGGGGTCAGGCACATCCTCGCTTCGGGCGCTAACGAGGAATGCTCGGAGCGCCCGTGTTTGCTTCCGCTTTCTGTCCTGCGGATCAGGGTGGTCAAGCCACCTGCCATCCTCCACACCGGAATGTGCCTGTGGTCCACAGAGACACACAATGCCGCGAGAAAGCGTGAAGGCGCCGACTGGCATTTCTCTTCAGAGCAGTAAGCAGGACTCAGCGCATCATTGTGCGAGCTGGAGCTCAGTCATCTTACATTTTCTATTCTCTAGACAGTTTCATTCATAAATACATTATACCATGACCAGGAGCCACAGCATCAACGCAGGCGACGTATGACGCATATTCCATTGAACGCTAGAGAGATGTCGCTCCGTCTCTTGGTGGAGCCTGCATGCATGAAATCACTCTGAGCTGGGTGAGTGGGTTGTGGCCCATATCCGTAAAATGCAGTTCATGAGTAGGTGGCTCGCTTTGCGTCTGCTGCCTAATGGTATAGGTGGCCTTTCACTCTTCGTGCCTTGACCATTCCTGGAGAAACCACCAGCATCTTTGCGCCGCCTCTGAATTTCCCGCGCTCCAGCGATATGCTACGGTACGGCAGCCAAGATTTTCCGACACTGCGGCCTACAAAAGCCTCGGGATGCCAGCGATGTCGACGACCCTCAGCGAAGCCTTCCCTCCCCGCGCCTTTCCTTCCCGCCAACAATGGCTCTTCTCCCTGTTTTACGGCGCTTCTGCTTCCTTGCGGCAGTGACCTTCGCTGCCCTCGCGCTTGTCAGTGCGACTGAGGTCATGCATCGACCTTCGACCTTCAAGAACCACCCGCATAACGTCACGACTCAGCACAAGGTCAAGCCTCATGTCGTCCATAAGCGCGCCTCGGGTTCGAAGGTTCAAGCTGCGTACTTCACCAACTGGTAGGTCCTATTGCTCTTCCTATTGTTACAATGAACCTGATCACTCGATGTCGCAGGGGTATCTATGGCGCCAATTTCCGTGAGTGCAATTCCGTGCAATCACACATGCTTCAGTCGCTGAGAGGTGTTCCCTCAGAACCGACCGATATCGACCCGACCGACTTGACGCACATCCTCTACGCATTCGCGGATGTCTCCCCCGACACCGGCGCCATCACCCTCACGGACTCCTGGGCGGATGAGCAAGTAAGTATCATGATCCGTTTCCGCAGCCTCAGGGATGACCGAGTCACTGTAGAAACACTACCCTGGCGACTCTTGGAACGATTCCGGCAACAATCTCTACGGTTGCCTGAAGCAGGTATGGCTATTCAGCAAGCCCTGCACGTCATGACTGCATGTGGAGCTCATTCATTCTTTGTAGCTCTACCTCCTCAAACTTCAGAACAGGTTCGTAGCTCTCTGACATCATTGCGTTGAACGTCGCTAACCGTGTTCCAGGAATCTCAAGGTCCTTCTCTCTGTGGGAGGATGGACATACTCGCAATACGGCCACTTCGGTTTCGTGACCGACGCCACCAAGCGTGCTAACTTCGTCACTAGCGCTGTCAGCATGATCGAGAACTATGGCTTCGACGGCATCGACATTGACTTCGAGTATCCTTCTTCTGATGCCTTGGCTACGGGCTTCGCGAGTCTGCTCACTTCTTTGCGCATCGCGTTCGACAATCTGCAAGTGCAGAAGGGGGATAGCACGCCGTATGAGCTAACAGTACGTCGCGCATCTGCCGTCCACTCGTTCCAGATGGCTGAGCATCGCGCCCGGTTTTTAGGCCGCCGTTCCAGCGGGTTCAGAGAACTACCAGTACCTTCGTGTCCCCATCATGAACGATGCGCTCACATACTGGAATCTGATGGTAAGGCTCATCATCCTCTGTGGGCAGCTTTTCGAGCTCAATGTCGATAGGCTTACGATTACGCTGGTTCATGGTTGAGCTGGGTAAGTGATTTTCGTATAGCGGTTATAGAGACTCTAACGCCTCTTCTTCTCAGACCGACAACCAAGGTACGGCTGACCTCGCTCAGAGGTGCTCTCAGGTCGGTGTTCACTGACTATACTCTTAGCGAATCTCTACGGCGGAGAGCGTACGAATGTCTCGACCGATCGGGCCATCAAGTGGTATCTCGCCAATGGCGCGACCGCTGGCAAGATCAACATGGGCATTCCTCTTTATGGTCGCGCCTTCGAGAACACGAACGGCATCGGATCCTCGTACAGCGGAGTGAGTATTGCTTCATCGACCGCTTGTCTCCCTGCACGTACTCATACGAATCCAGATTGGTCCTGGTACAATAGAGGCTGGTGTCTACTCATACAAGGTCTTGCCTCTCGCCGGGGCTCAGGTACGTTCTAGCTCGCTCGTCCTTTGAGATACTTTCCTGACTGGGGTGTCGCAGGTCTACGAGAACCTCACGGACGTTACGAGTTACTCGTATGACTCCACCAAACGGGAGCTGGTCACTTATGATACGCCCCACATCGCCTCGATCAAGGCGCAGTACGTCCGCGATAAGGGCTTGGCTGGCTCTATGTTCTGGGAGGTGGGTGTATTCGAACTCCGGCTTCAATCCAGGTAGGTTGACGCACGATGGCTGTCTAGCTCTCAACAGACAAAACCGGTTCCGATTCCCTCGTAGCCACCACCGCAAACGTGTACGGCACTCTTGACCAGACGCAGGTATGTCTCATCTCATCCCGTTCTACCGAGTGCCATGCTCAACACATCGTCGCTCGACTAGAATCACATCAAGTACGTCTGACCGTCTCCGCTGTGGACGACTGGCTGATACTAACATGCGGTACAGCTTCCCCAACAGCAAGTGGGACAACATTCGCAACAATATGGGCCAGTCGACGGGCAGCTCGACTTCTTCTAGCCGGACCTCGACTTCCACGACTCGAAGCTCCACGTCTACCACTTCTAGCCGCGCGTCCACCACCGCCCAGAGCTCGACGACGTCTACGCGTACCTCTACGACTTCGACGTCAACGCGTGCATCGATCTCCTCGACTTCGACGTCAACGCGTGCATCCACCTCCTCAACTTCGACTCGTTCCTCCACGACTTCTACGCGTACCTCTACCACCTCGACGAGCACTGCCCGTACCACGTCCACGCAGAGGTCGACCACTTCCACTCGGGCCCCAACCACTTCCATTCGTAGCTCATCCACGTCCACTCGCAGCTCCAGCACGTCTACTTCATCTTCCACCATCGCTAGTCCAACCTCCACCGCCGGCACCGGGGCTGGTCAGTGCGTCAATGTCGCCCCCTGGAATGCGGGCGTAAGTGACTCCATCGCTCTCAACCATCCCACTCCCACATACTCACATGCATTCTAGACGACATATGTCGGCGGCAACAAGGTCACCTACAGTACGTGCACCATTATTCCATGTACAATACGGAATCTCTGACCCTCGATGACAGATGGTCATCTCTGGACTGCGAAGTGGTGGACCTACAATGATACTCCTGGCGGCCCAGGTATGTGTTGCCGATGCTTCGCGTGACGTGTAGCTCTAAGCTCATTGCGGTTCTTGCAGCTGGCGTGTGGAGCGATAATGGTCCCTGCTAATTCTAGATCATACCTGCCAAGCGATCCTGTCAGCAAAATGGACCGCTTGACGATTCTCATGTTGAACTACGTTTCAAGTATATACATGTATATATTGCCTACCTGTAAAATCAAGTACCCAATGGACTTATACACGAATGCAAACGCCCGGCACGCGGACAATAAGACACGTGTGATATAGACAATATCTCTACAGATATAGCGACGAGCAGAAGATCACTGAGTTAGGTCGCTCTAGCATCTCCGACGCCTTCTCAAACTTCTCCTGCAGCTCAGTGTTGCCGATGACCTTCGCAGCCTGAGCCATTTGGCGGATGAGCTCCTGCAATCGTCGGAACACACGGATCAGACTGCCTTCGAACTGGTCGGTGAGCTGGAACGACAGGTTAGTCAGGTACGAAAGATGATGGCCAATGCGGCGACGTGTCGTACCTTGCAGATGTCCGAGAACGAGGCGCCTCGGCACCACTGTACTACGGCGTCCATGAGCTCGACCTTGAATGACTGGACGTACTCGTCCTCGTTGATAGGCAGTTTGGACTCTTTCGACACCTTCGCAATGCGTCTTGCGATCTCCTGCATGACGCGCAGGGGGGCTGCGAGCTCTTCCTTGAGCTTGGTTACCTGCTCGCTCTGTGGAAGTTGTTCAGTACACATAAACTCCGGGCAGAGACCAGCGATGCCAACCTTCTCGGTGAAGACGAAGCAGCTGAGGAGGCCAGCGCACTGCTCCGGGGAGAGCGAGTTGAAGACGCCATTGAAGATCAACTCGGTAAGCAAGAGCTCATCTCCCGTGCTGATCTCGCACGCGACACGACCCTTCATGTCGACGATATCCGCGGATGTCGTGAAACCGAGTCGGCGGAGGACACGTTTGCGACACTTGAGTTCCTCCATCTGTAGAACGTCATTCGTGGCCTGAATGCGCTTTTTGAGCTCGCGAATGCGATTCTGGTGCTCCTGCTTCCGTGAGTAGAGCGTATATAGCTCCGGCAGTCGAGGGTCGTTGTGCAGCGGACTTGAGAACATCTTCTTCTCCATGGTATCGATTTTCTGCATTGCAGAGGTCAGCAGCGTACTTCACACTTCGTCATGGCCTACACATACTTGTACGAGCTCCTTGAACTTCTCGTCGGTGATCTTCATGTCGGCGATCGGGTCCAGGAGAGGGATACCCTTGGGGAACCGACTCTGCACCTCCATGACGGCTTTCCACGTTGTCTCGCGCTGCTGCAATGGCCGAAGATCCTTCGGCATGAAGACACGCAGACGACTAATGGAGTCGATCGTCGAGAGCAAGACAGGAACGACGAGCGGCTCTCCGCCACGCCCGCCTGGACATGGTTGTACGCCACCAGGCGTCGGCGTGGTAGTGTTACGATCCTTCGGCAGAGTCGAACCTTTCGCGCAGTACAACAGGACGTCGACAACGTACTGCTCGTGAGCGGGTACGTCCTCGAGCTTCGGACCGGGACGGTTCTATGTGTGCGATAGTCAGCACTTTGCTGTCTCCTTGAAGTGAAGTGCTACAGACCTTTGGCGGTAGCCGCTTCTGGTAGTTTACGATGACTCCCCAGCCGAAATCCAGCTTTCCGTGCTTCACCTTGACGAGACGTCCTGGCTGGAGGAAGGGCAGGCTGTAGTTCGGATGTGTGATGACCTCGCGGAAGTCTGCGGCCATTTGGTCGAGCTGCTGCCGGTAATCGTAGTAGCTCGCGACAAGCTCTTCGTCGGGTACTACGATAGCGGCCTTCTTCTCTTCCTCTTGGCGAAGCTCTAGACACGGTACGATCAGCATGTTGTACACCCTCAAGTGACATCGGATGCCTACCGGCTTCGATGACGGGCACTTGAGCGTTGTTCTGGAACTGATAGAAGCAGCGCTCGAGCATATACTCCGGGCTGATACCCTCGACTTTCATCAGGTTGAGGATCATGTTGTACCCTAGGTGGAACGCAGAATCGAGCCTGTCCGCCTCGCCTTTAATCATCTCCTTCGCCGCCGTCGGCTCCAGCTTCTCGTCACACATCATGATGACTACACCGCGGTCGTCCAGTCCGCGACGACCCGCACGTCCGGACATTTGGATGTACTCGCCGGAGGAGAGGTTCCGGAAGTCCCGGCCGTCGAACTTGCGCGCGGCAGTGAAGACGACCGTCTTGGCAGGCATGTTCAGACCGATGGAGAAGGTCTCTGTGGCGAAGAGGACCTTGATGAGACCCTCCTGGAAGAGAATTTCGATGACCTCCTTGAGGATGGGCAGCAGACCACCGTGATGGATGCCGATGCCGCGCTTGAGGAGGGGAAGGAGATTGGAGATCTGCGGGAGCTGGCGGTCCTCGGGCGCGAGGTTCTCGATGGCGTTGTTGAAGATATTCGCGACGAGGTCCTGCTCGTCCGTCGAGTTGAACTCCATCTTGGACATAGTCAGCGCGAGGGCCTCGCACTCGCGTTTGCTGAAGGCGAAGACGATGACAGGGTTGTAGTTCTTGAGCATGATCATCTTGACGATCTTCTGGATGTCCGACGAGCCTGTGGAATCTCAGTACGCGAGTAGGCGGTAGAGTGGAAGGCACGTCGCTTACCCTTTTTCTCGGCGCCCTTCTTGGACTTCCCCTTCCTGCCCTTCCCTGCCTTGGGATCTGCCGGGTCGTCGCCCATCTTCTCCTGCAGCATGCCCATCGCCTTAGTGAAGTTGTCTTCTCGGAACTCGCCCTTCTCGTTCACAACCAAGTAAATACCCTCGCCTCCGGCAGGGAAGAGGTAGTGCTGTAGTGGTGTGGGCCGGAAGTCGGTGTAGACGACATGACAGGGCTGCTCGTGCGACTTGCAGATCCACTCCGCGAACTGCATCGCATTTGGGATGGTGGCGGAAAGGAAGACATAGCGGACTGTGTGCGGAAGGAGGATGATGGTCTCCTCCCAGACGACACCACGCTCCTTGTCCCGCATGTAGTGGATCTCATCGAAGATGACCCAGGCGACTTCGCGCATGATCTCGGATCCGCGGTAGAGCATCGACCGCAGAATCTACAGATAGTGAGTTTGTCTGTCGGATTGCATCTGCGGCGGCAACGTACCTCAGTCGTCATGACCAGACATGTCGCACTAGGGTTGATGGTGACGTCTCCGGTCATCAAGCCCACGTCCCCGAACTCGGCGAGCATCTCACGGTACTTCTGGTTGCTCAGGGCCTGTATATGCGGGAGAAGATATGATTGATTGCTCTTCCAGATTGAGTTCTATTTACTGGCCTTGATCGGACTCGTGTAGATTACTCGCTGCTTCTGCTGCAGACACTGCGCAATAGCATACTCCGCTACTACCGTCTTTCCGGCACTAGTGTGCGCAGAGACTAGCACGCTCTCGTTCCTCTGGATGGCATGTACCGAGACTTGTTGGAAGGGGTCCAGCGTGAACTTGTATTCGCGAGCCGGTTTTTCTGGAGGCACATGGTTGGCGATAGGTATGTACGGGTACCCTGGGGGCACGGCAACTTGGTGTCGTACCTGAGATGCACGGTCAGTGAAGTTACGGGTAGTTCGTACAACTAAATTATCCTACCTGATGCCGGAGCTCGAGACGAGAACCTGCTTCTACGGCACCGGTCAGGCCAGAACTGGCTGCAACCTCTCGCTTCGCTTCAATCTCGACCTCGTCCACAACCACTGGATTTGGTGATGCCAATCGCGGTTTCTTGGGTTCGGAGGGTCCTGCCTCGTTAGTGCTGGGCTGTTCAGTCGTGCTGACAGAATCCTTTGCTTGCGGCGGCGTGACCGCCTTGCGTTTTCTCGTAGCTCCGTTGGTCGCCCTGCTCTCCGGAGCAGCATTCATTTCAACATCGCCATCAGCGTCCTTCTGAGGCGTCTCGTCAAGGAATGAGAAGAGATCGCTGGAGTCCATGGCGCCAGATCACTCAAGCTCGCGAATACAGTCGGGATCGCTGGCGTAAGTTCGCTTGGTGTGTCGCGAAGGTCCAAGTAGTGCCACCCAGTGAGTAGTCCCGAAGACCAGACCAAGCCGGAGAGCAGAGGACAGAGAGAGTGAGTGGGGCGTTAGCAGAGGCCGCTAACCGAGGAAAGAGCAGAGGGACGTTGGCTGACGTTGGCCGCGCTCAGTGCAAGGAGGCAAGCGCTGGTCCTCAAACTTTCGTTCCGTGTGAGCGGTTACGTCAGCAGCTTCCGTAAGTACTCTTCCTCGCCAAAGCCAAGCTCGATTGAACAGCGGCCAGCCTCTCCGGACAACAGCCTGTGGGTTCTGGCACTAAACCACTGGCTTAACAACTTGTCTCTACAGTGCTGGCTCGTTCCATGCAGGAAGGCAGTCTGGGAGCTCACAGGATAATCTTGCATGGCCCAAGACTCCCATCATCTTTCGAGCAAATAGCCTACTGCTGCATATGCATGAGCACCATCCGCGAGGTCGATTTCACTCATCAGCGTGGTAGCAGCGTCTGTGCCTCAGCGCATCTTATGTCAAGATATCGACACCAACGCGGTAGGTCTAACGTACTACACTTTCGAGTCCGTGTGCCGTTGGTTGCACGATACTCATGCCACACAGAGTCACGCGTTAGTGGCAGTCTTAGACACCTCCATCCTCACCTACAGTTGTGTTTTGTGCACGAGGCGCCGCAGGGAGCAGGTCATGATAGTAAGCACCGAGGACTCTGCTCGATTGTGTTCAGTTGAGAATGTCCAGGCACGTCGTCGTCGTCTTGCGTTCCGGATCCCGATACTAACAGCCGCGCATACCACGATTCCACCGGTTGCAGCTGCACCGGCAGACCGACCGCCGGTAACTCACTTTCTCGTGTGTGGTCAATGGGGTCATACTGCTGGCGTGCAGGCCGATCGGTGATCGTGGCTCGGTCGTACTGCTCGCGCGAGCGGCTTTCATCGCGCGCGGCTCCTCTCACACAGCTTCGTGCACCAAAGTGGAGGCGCACGCTGAATTTCCTGTGAAGCGCGTCCATGCAAGGCAGCCGCGTGGAGGAGAGCATATGCTTGCATGCCCATATTTGGCGATGTATGTTCGGAGCACTCTTCTCCCAGCCAGTCTGGTGATCTCTCTTCGCCGGCGGAGAGACTTCCATCGCAATCCCACCTTCGCGACAGCACCTTCTCCGTATTCCAATTGGCCAAGGTGTCTTGTTCGTCTTCTTTCCCCGACGTCAGCTGCGGTGAGCTGGGAGTCCGCCCCATGAGCATCCGGCTCCGAGGCTCGCACTCTTCCAGGCGCGCCAGATGGCATGGAAGAAACCCAAACCCTCTGATGTTCGCCCTCAGGGCAAGTGATTTTCTATCTTCTGTCGGTCGTCAGCAGAACTCGGAGAGCCTGTCCATATCGGCGTCATCGCTCGTATGATACTGTATATAAGTTCTGTCTCGTTACCCCCACTTCCAGCCACAACCATCACCAAAAACTCGTCTCTGCCCATCCAGATTCCACTTCATATCAGCAAACCTCCTACACATGGCACGCTGGCTCAAACTCGCTGCCCTCGCCGCAGCCGGCATTGGATGGTCCGCCACCGAAGCACATCCGCCTCCTTTCGAGGACGCGGACTTTAGCTCGCTCCAGCCTAGGGCACCCTCTGGCAGCAAGGACGTCATCATCCAGATGTTCGAATGGACATGGGACAGCGTCGCTGCCGAGTGCACCAACTTCATCGGTCCCGCCGGATACGGCTTCGTACAAGGTGAGTGCAAGACATGTCTCACGTCAGCCGAGCATGATTCCTGACATGAGTCTGGTGGCGCACGCAGTGAGTCCGCCACAGGAGCACGTTCAGGGCGACCAGTGGTGGACCGACTACCAGCCGGTTTCGTACATCCTGACGTCGAAGCGGGGCGACCGCGCAGCGTTCGCGAACATGATATCTACCTGTCATGCTGCGGGCGTCCGCGTCATCGTGGGTGAGCTTGCCCGACAATGTTCTCCACCGTATGGCAGCACCTAATTGACCTGTGGGGCTACGTGCTAGATACCATTTTCAACCACATGTCAGGGGAGGACTCGGGTACCGGCGTGGCGGGCTCTTCGTTCACTCACTACAACTACCCCGGCATTTACCAAAATCAGGACTTCCACCACTGTGGTCTGGAGCCTGGTGACGATATCGTCAACTACGACAACGCCGTTGAAGTCCAGACATGCGAATTGGTGAACCTCGCCGAGTAAGCACGCGGTAGTATAACAGTAACCGGCGGTCTAACATCATGCTTTCTAGTCTCGCGACGGACACTGAATACGTCCGGGGTAGGCTCGCGCAATATGCCAACGACCTGCTCTCGTTGGGTGCTGACGGCTTGCGCTTGGACGCTGCCAAACGTACGACACTGTCCTATATACTGTGAATCAAGACTGACCCGCTATTCGGCAGACATACCTGTTGGAGACATCGCCAACATCCTCTCTCGCCTCAACAGGTCCGTCTACATCACGCAAGAGGTGATCTTTGGAGAGGGTGAGCCGATCACGCCCAACCAATACACTGGCAACGGTATGTCACCTCATCGCACCACTCGGCGGGAGGCTTAGCTGACGAGGGCCGTACACACAGGCGATGTACAGGAGTGCGTACAACCACCACAAGAGAGAACTGCGTAACTTATTTTCGGCTTAGATTCCGCTATACGACTGCGCTCAAGAACGCTTTCCTGGGAGGAGGCATTTCCAGCCTCCAGAGCTTCGACAACCTCGGTATGTGGTCCGCCGCTTTTGAATGACATCGGTCGACTCACTGTATTCCATGCAGGCTGGGTACCTGGCACGGGTGCCAATGTCTTTGTGACCAACCACGACACGGAGCGGGTAAGTGGCTGGCATCCCCCCAGCTCCGGCGTCGACGGGTGGCTGACACGACGCTTGCTCCCTCACAGAATGGCAACTCGCTCAACAACAACTCCCCATCCAACACCTACGTCACAGCCATGATCTTCTCCCTCGCGCACCCCTACGGCACGCCGACCATCCTGTCGAGCTACAGCGGCTTCACCAACACGGATGCAGGCGCGCCGAACGGCGGGGCTGGCACCTGCTCTGGAAGCGGGGGCGCGAACGGATGGCTCTGCCAGCACCGCTGGACCGCGGTCGCTGGCATGGTCGGGTTTAGGAACAACGTTGGCAGTGCGGCGCTCACGAATTGGCAATCGCCACAGTCGGAGCAAATAGCGTTTGGTCGTGGTAAGTTCTCCCGCAACTTCGTCCACCGCTTCTCCGGAACTCAGTGACCCCAAGGCGCCCTCGGATTCGTCGCTATCAACAACGCCGACTCTGCCTGGTCTACGACTTTCCAGACCTCGCTACCAGACGGCTCCTACTGCGACGTCATTAGCGGAGCTTCATCCAGCGGAAACTGCACTGGGTCGTCGTAAGTCGTACCACTCCTGGATGACACCATGGCTGACTTACGCGGAACACCGTAGGTTCGAGGTTTCCAGTGGATCCTTGACTGCTACCGTTCCGGCGCGTAGCGCCATCGCTGTCCACACCGGCGCCACTGGTACCGGAGGCAACAACGGCGGAGGGTCTGGCGGCTCTGGCACTGTCACCATAAACTTCGCCGAGACGGCGACCACGACATTCGGCGAGGTATGTCGAAGATCCTCCTAAAGCACGCCGACGATTTGTGCTGAGCCTCTCCCTGTAGAACATCTTCGTGGTCGGTAGCATCCCTCAGCTCGGGAGCTGGAACCCGGATAACGCGGTAAGTCGCTGTAAATCGAGTTGGCTCTTACTTGCAGTCGGCTGACGGTACGCGGTAACAGATCGCCCTGTCCGCCGTGTCTTACCCCACTTGGACGGTATCTGTCAGCGTGCCTGCAGGTACATCTTTCGAGTACAAGTTCATCCGCAAGGAGACGGACGGCAGCGTAAGTCGTTCTCTGCCTTCACAGGACTGATCATAACACCATCGACCTCTCCAGGTCGTTTGGGAGTCGGACCCCAACCGCTCGGACACGGCTCCGACGTCCGGCTCACAGACTATCACGACGAGCTGGCGGTGAAGGCGTAGACCGTGCTTCTCTCCTATCATGTGCTATCGAGGTGTTGTACGCTGGCATGAGGTTGTTGTATAGCTATCGTGTGGACATACACCGAAAAGCCCCCGATATTAGGATGTGCTGTATATATCGATACATATTGGCACTGCAAACCGTTCCCCGATCATACAGCTCCCGAGATTAATGAATCTCTAACAGTGTTGTGACGTACGTACGGACCGTACGCCCACATGCGACAGAGGCACACGACCGACAGGTCACATAAACAAGAAGGAACCTGGGTCGGCGGGTCGACGTGAGGAGGCTTCCGAATTGACGTGCCGCTTGATGCCGTCGATCCGTCGGTCTTCCCGACGCAGGCCAACTTCAGAGAAGCGGTACGTCAACGGCAGCTTGCGCACCGGGCTGTCGTCTTCATCGTAGTCTGGGACGGGGTTCGGGAGAGGAGGCGCAGAGGGTCGAGGTCGGAAGATAGACTGCAGTGCCTTCGGCGTCTTGGGCGCCTTCAAGCTCTTGAGGGACGCCTTCTTTAACACCGTCGGAGGGGTCCGCTCTACGGCGGACTCCTGGACGTTCATAGTCTGGCGCCGTGAAGGCGTTATGGGGGTAGGAAGACGGCTCGCGTTGCTAGAACCCAAGCCGAGCGTCTTCGTCAGCTTGGGGTGGTTCACAATGTTGGTAGCTGCGACCTGGTGTACGCGATAGGACGGAGCGGAGTGGTGTGTCCGGTCCGAGGACGGTTGTGCTGACTGGCTGGTACCTGGAGGAAGGTGAGAGCCCATGGTCGCTCTGCGCTGACGGAGCAAAAACATCGGGAGCTGGGGTTCGTGTGGCTCCTCGGTAGGAGTCAAGGGAGGGGACGTTAGCTGAGCCGTAGAAGAATCTGCCCTACGCTCCGCAGAACGTCCAGAGGAATAGAAGATCGCCTCGGTGTCCTCGAAGAGTCTGGTCTTGGGCCGTGGCATAGGCAGTTGTCGAACGTGAAGCGCGAGAGCCTCCAGCGCTTCCAGAGAGGCTAGCATGTCAGCGGGAAGACCGCGCAGCGAAGACGAAGAGCTGTTGTCGTCTGCATCAGCACTCCTTGTGCTTGTAGAGGGAGTTAGGATGATGGGCGGATTTGCGGGAGATCCGGAAGCTTCCCGGGGACTTGCACTGTCCATGAGAGATTGGTACCAGCCAGGAGCGGTATCCTCAAGAGCATGTAGAAGGACCGAGAGAGAACTGCTGCGAGACAACGGAAGGTCCAAGGCGAGGCGCTGGACCGTTACGCTGCGGTTCGTCGAACAGCTCCGTACAGAATCCAAAGAAGGTCTAGGCTCGCGAGGTTTAGGCTCCGGGGGAGGGTCATAAACCTGTTTGGCGGCCGTAGTGGCGTGGACGTCGGCGTCTTTGAGACCAAGAAATGAAGGAGTGTTGGAGAGTAAGGAGTGACCAGGTTGTAAGGAGTGTGATTCGAGAAGGAATGTGGAGGATCCCTTGGAGAGGGTATGACCAGAGGGTTTTGCCTGCATAGATATGTAGGAAGGGGTCGCCAGCAGAAGCGATGTAACGTTATCCGCCGCCAGATTGGTGGAAGTCAAGGGAGGCAGCCAGAGCCCAGAAGCGTTGCCGGTACAGCTCAGGAGTGAGTTCTTCTCCAGAGAATTGCTAAGCCCGTCTCTCCCGTAGCAGTCCAGATCAGAGCCACAGGAGCATAGTGTGTCGGCGACGCCATATCGTAGGCTAGACCTTCCATCTCCAGATCGCACCATGTTGAGTTTGAGTCTCAGGCCGGAGCGGAGAGGATGCAGGCCTGATGGTTTGACAGGCAGTCCCCTCCCCTTCGATTATGACACGGACCAAGGTGGCTAACCTGAGAAGTCAACCCAAGGAGTTTGCGGATCTCCGACGACGACCCCGCTCGGACTTAAATATCTTCGTCAGTTTAGAGGTATGCGACGTTACCCGCCTGAGGTCCTAGGCAGGAGTGGGAGGGATTCCAGCGGAGTACTTGGTACGAGTAGTGCAGTAACTTGGAGTAGGTCCGTTTCAATTGAATGCGAGGGTAGCGACGTTCATCAACTATCCCAGAGCATGCATTTGTTGGAATCTGCGCTGCCTAGGAGCACATGAAGCGGTCGTGTCACGGTCGCAACAGAGAGCACGGAGATAGAGGATCGTGGTCAAGTTGAGAGGCGCCCAAGAGCAAATATTATGGTGCATGCAGTGCCATGCACCGAGCCTCTCTCGAGGCACTAGTAGGTTTCGGTATCGGTATTCCACGCTGCTCCTCTTCAACATGCGCTGCTCTATCCTGAACCATAACACATCTATTCATGCGATATACATCTAGCGGGCATAGGAAGAACATGCGGGGGACAGACTAGGAATTACTTAAGTACTGCCAAGGTTGCCGGCCATCCCCAGCCGAGAGAAGTAAGCGTTCAGACCCTCACCGTCGTAAACGAAGGCGCCTATATAGGCATCAGGTCGTATCGCAACTACCGTGAGCTTGTCCTCCTGAACATGATATGCGCCGAAAGCATAGCCCTCCTTGTCGTGGTACGTGGCGACTCCCGCCCCTGGCGCCTTCGGGACACCGTTGCGACCGAGGACTACAACCTGGTAGGTGTCCTTCGGGAGTGCGTCAATGGCCTGCGAAACGCTGCTGATCCGGGACTCAGCATCCTCCGTCTCCGGGGAAAAGACGATAATGGTATGCAGATGCGGCTTGTAGATCTCGTGGAGCGAGGTCACCTTGCCCGCCGCACCAACCAACGCGGGTGCCCCTGGAGCCCTGTCTCCCGCGTGTGGCTCTTCGCCCGGATAGCCCACATACGCTCTCGCCTTCAGAGCATCCTCATCGTCTCCGTTTCCACGAGCATCGAGGACGATGGGGCTCCAGCGGTAGTTGATGTCCAGCTGGGTGAGACTCCTGTTCCGCCATTGAAGCCACCCATCCTCCGACTTGCCGTCCTTGCTTGCAACAAGGTTGCTGTATAATCCAGTTGTGGTAGAGAGCATGATGGTGACAACGGGGAGTCGCTCGGCTTCGTAGCTGGCAATCAGCTCCGGCCGAGCCAGTCCTTTATAGACCAGAGCGATCTTCCATGCGAGATTGAACTGTGAGGGACGTCAGAAGATCTGATTAGGTGTCGCGAATAGCATCGTATTGGAACGCACGGAGTCCTGTACGCTAGTGTTCAGGCCCTGACCTCCGGTGGGCGAGTGAACGTGAGCGGCATCTGCGTTGGATGCGGTCAGTAAGCAAGCATTTGAAACAAATGGTGAGGTACGCCTGCCAGAAATCCGATCACGCACCTCCAACTAGAAATGCTCGACCGGAGTAGAATTTGTTCACCATACGCATCTTCGGTCTACAGCATATTAGTCGACGGAAGGAACTTACGTGCGGTGCGAAGACTCACTTCCAATAACTGAAGGAAGTGAAGTTCGTGAACTTCAAGTCACGGCGTCCAATGTTTTCATGTATGAACTTGACGAATTTGTCCGTGTCCGTGAGCTCCGCGATAGGGTCGAAGTTGATGCCTGCGACTCCAACGTGAAAGCCGCCTTTTCGATGGGTAGGCCGCATAGAGACGCTGCGTACAAGTGCCATCAGCTTATGCCTTACCCGTGTGATACAGAGTACATACGTGAATTTCCCAGGTTGAGACCATAGATGCCAGTACTAAAGCTGCCATCAGGGTCGCCCACGCTTGAAGCATAGCAGCAGAAGGGGCTCACCTCCGTAGGAAGGCCCTCTATGTCTACATCGACCCAAACCTGCCCATCGAGGTCCTTTGTTTGACCCTCAAAGGTCGCCCCAATCAGCCTCCGAGTTGGGCCTGTAGGCGTGATTAGAGGTAAGCGTCGTTGTCGTAATGTATCACTCACCCCTAGCCCCATCTGCACCAATAAGGTAGGCAGCCCGGACCGTCTCCATGGTTTCGTTTGGAGTGCCAGCATGCTTCTTCAGAGTCGCGGTGACCCCTTCCGCGTCCTGCTCCAATGCCACCAGCTCCGTGGCAAGTTCGGGGTGTACACCGTACTTGGCAAGGTGGTCTCGGAAGATGCCTTCCAGAAGAAACTGTGCGATGGCGACTCCAGATTCGCTTGTCTGGATGGAGTAGTACGACTCTACTGAGCGCCAAGTCTTGACTATGCATTGAGTACACTCACGATCGGCCTGTCCGGCGTAGGGTCGACAGGTTCAAACATCACCCAAGTCTTCACAGGCTCTGTGCCGCCAGGGAGCTTGTATGATCGCATGGGGAGCAGCGGCATTGAGATGCGGCGGATGTCCTCCAGCACACCCAGGAAGTGATACACTTCCAGCGACCTCGACTAATAGGTGCATGTCAGATGCGTTGAACAGACTACGGATATCGTAGACGGAAGATCTCACGTGTGCCCCAGCTCCGCGGGATGCGGTATGGAATTCCGTGGATTTTTCGATAACGCGGACAGGAATGCCATTCTTCACGAGGGAGAGGGCGGCTATAAGGCCGGCGGGCCCAGCACCAACCTACAAGTAGACGGATACGAGGTTGGTGAGACAATACGAAGACACTAGACCTGCGAAAGCGCTACGTACGACTAACACGGGGAGTGTGGAAGATGCGGTGTCGGACATTCTACACACTGGGGGTAGCGAGTATTTGTACGATGAGACGGTCGTCGAGAAGAAGTAATGAGGCAGACGGTGCTCTCAGTGATGCCAGAGGACATGCCCCAGCTCTCAATATATAGTACCTACGAAGTCGCTTCATATCCGCTGATCGTGCGCGAGTGTACTGCAAATGGAGGTCCTCGACATCTGTGAGCAAGACACCAGAGACGATCGGGTATGTAGTACGCATTCGACGGGCTCGCCTTCGGAGCTTCCCTTGTGCGTTCCCGTCGGACGCGCATCTCGAATTACCGCGAATACTTGAGACGAGATGAGTGATGCTGACGTCCCAGAAGCATGCAAATGGCCTGTTCTACAATGCTCTGGTTCAGCAATTGCTCATGTAGAACGCGATGCAACCAGACGGGTACTCACATCGTCAAGGGCGTATCCACCCCCTGGAACGAGCGCGGGCTATGGGGCTTCACAACTGTGTAGCCTACAGTGGCGGCGACATACCCGGCGGAGATCGGGGGACCGCAGTCCGGAGTACGTCACGCAGCATGGGCTCAAATCCGTACGTCGATTACCCACGGCAGGTCGTGGAAGGATCACTTGGAGCCTGGTTGCGTCAAAGGCATGTTCACGAGGGCTGTGTCCTGCCGACGGGCCACATACAACTTCGGCACTAGCAGAGGATGTAAGTGAGGAGCACATCCAGAACAGCCGGCGGGGAATCATCGTCCTGCGAGCCGAGCATCACCGAAGGCGTGTTTGTTGCGGTTATGGATGCCTGAATAAATACTAGCTAAATCGCGTGAATAGGTATTATGTAGCGTGTTATACATGTACTAGAGAGCCGCAGCGGATATGCAAAGGATGGAGGGACAGCACAGGGAGAGCGTACGAGGGGAATTGTCTACTGCGCGAAGGCGGCAGCGAGGAATTGCTCAATCTGCTTCTTGTGGATCCCCTTGCTGCCCGTAGCGACGGAGCTCGTGGGCTCGCGACCGGCGTAGAGCGGGTACTTGCCCTTGTGGTGCTGGGTCTCGTTTGCCGCCGTCATGATGCGAGGGCCGACGTAGGTCCAAGCGCCGTTGTTGAGCGGCTCCTCTTGGCACCAGAGGAGGTCTGCGTTCGGGTATTTGTCGAGGTGAGGGGTGAGCTGCAGAACCAGTGTGAGCGCCATATAACGCGTAGAGCAATGTGATGAAAACGTACGAGGTCGTAAGGGAATGGCGAGATCTGCTCCAGTCTGCTGATAGCGACGTCGTTGATGCCCTTGTCCTCGCGCTCCTGGATGAGAGCATGGTAGACTTGACCTGTTGTCCAAGCGGATTCGTGAGTGCACAGAACAGCCGATCTGTCGAAGTCAAACGCACCAGTGCAGAGAATGTGGCGACGGATCTTCTCAGGCTCGACGAGGTTCTCGGGGTGAGGCTCGGGGAGGTAACGCTGGAAGTGCGTGTCGCCGATCATCTCGGAGAGGTCAGAGCGAGCTCTTGGGTGACGAAGGAGAGATTTCGAGAAGAAGACAATGAGCTACAGATGGAACGACATCAGTCTTTGAGCAAGCCAGGTGCGCAGAACGAGACACTCACCGGCTTGCGGAAGTCACGGTGGATCTGGCGACGCAGAACGTGGAACTACAAGATCGCAAGTCAGTATCGACTCGAGGAGATCCACACTTGGAGACATACGTAGTTCGCAGGAGTCCTGAGAAGACCATTAATATGTCGTTCAGACCTTATCCAGTGAAGCGTACTCACGTCGGGTACACAACTTGCATGTTGCAGTCCTGGTGTTGCCTCTCGATCTTCTCCGGGGTGGGGAAGATGTGCGGGTGGTCGTCGCACAGCTGGAGGAAGCGCTCCAGACGTCCACTCGAGTGCTCCGGACCCTGTCCGTCAAAACCGTGGGGCAGGTTCACGACAAGGCCGGTGCGCTGGAGCCACTTGCGCTCGCCGGACGCGATGAACTGGTCGATGATGCACTGCGCGTTGTTCGCGAAGTCACCGAACTGCGCCTCCCAGATCGTGAGCGTGTTCGGCGAGACGAGCGAGTAACCGAGCTCGAAGCCGAGCACGCCGAACTCGGACAGCGACGAGTTGCAGATCACGAACCGCGCCTGGTCGCCACCGACGTTGTTCAGCGGCACGTACTGCTGCTCGTTCTCCTGGTCGTGGATGACGGCGTGGCGCTGCGAGAAGGTACCGCGCTCGACGTCCTGGCCGGACACGCGCACGTGGTTCTTCTCGAGCACGAGTGAACCAAACGCCAGAGCCTCGGCGGTCGCCCAGTCGATGTTCTTGCCTTCGTCGATGGTCTTACCACGGTTGGTCAGGATACGCGCCAGGTTGCGGTGAGGGTGGAAGCCCTCGGGGAATGTTGAGATGACCTTGCCGATGCGCTTCAGGACCTCCTCAGAGGTACCCGTAGGACGAGTGGGCAGGGTCTGCTCGGCGAGTTCCTTCGGCGAGGGGAAGCCAGGCCACGAGGCAGAGAGCCACTCCTTCGAGGAAGGAACGTAGTCCTTTGCGCCAGCAGCGGCCTTCTCGAGCATGCCCCAGACCCATTTCTTGTGCTCCTCGATGTCCTTCTCGGTGAAGGTACCGCGCTCAACAAGGAACTTGGTGTACTTCTGGAGGGTGGTTGGCTGCTTCTCGATGGCCTTGTACATGCGCGGCTGCGTGAAGCTGGGCTGATCGGTCTCGTTGTGGCCGTGACGACGGTAGCAGACGATATCGATGACGACATCCTTCTTCCACTTCGCGCGCCAGTCAGCGGCGAGCTGGCAGACAAAGTTGACCGCCTCGACGTTGTCCCCGTTCACGTGGAAGATGGGCGCGTCAATGGCCTTCGCGATGTCGGACGGGTAGGGCGTCGAGCGCGAGAAGCGCGGGTCGGTCGTGAACCCGATCTGGTTGTTCACGATCAGGTGGATGGTTCCGCCCGTGCCGTAGTTCGGCAGGTTGTGGAAGCCCATGGTCTCGTAGACGACACCCTGGCCGGCGAACGCCGCGTCACCGTGGAGCAGCACACCCATCGCAGAGTTGTGCGTTTGCTCATCCTGCTCGAAGTGCTGGAGAGCGCGCGTCTTGCCGAGCACGACGGGGTCCTCGGCCTCCAAGTGCGAGGGGTTGGCGACGAGCGAGAGCGCGACCTTCTTGCCGGACGGCGTGGGGCGGACATAGTTGGCGCCCAAGTGGTACTTCACGTCACCAGCGGGGAAGTCGTCATCTTCCGCGGTGCCTGAGAACTCGTTCAGGATAGCCTCGATGGGTTTCCGGATGACGTTCGCGAGCACGTTGAGACGGCCACGGTGAGGCATGCCGATGGTGACATGCTTGACACCGTGCTCAACGGAGCGGTCGATGAGTGCCTTCATACCGGGGATGAGAGACTCGCAGCCCTCCAGGCCGAAGCGCTTCTCGTTCGGGTACTTGCTCGCGATGAACTTCTCAAACGAGTCGGACCAGATGAGGCGATCGAGGACCATGCGCTTCTCCTCTACGGTGTAGTTCCAAGGCTTGGGGATCTCGACGCGTTCCCTGATCCAGTCGCACTGCTCCTTGTCGGGAATGTGGACGTACTGGATGCCGACAGCGCCGCCTGCAAGGGCGTCAGACGATCGGGAGGTGTGAACGATATAGACACTTACAGTAGATGCGTTTGCAAACCTTGATGATATCACCGAGGGACATCGTTTTCCTGTCCTCAGTCGCGAAGTGCGGGAGGATACCGGGGCCGAGAGTGATCTGCTTGTCGAGGTCGCGCTCGGTGAAGCCATAGCGGCTCAGCTCAAGTTCGGGAGGGTGTTCCGGGTTGAGATCAGGGTCGAGAATGCCGAGGGGATCAAGGTCCGCGACGTGGTGACCGCGCACTTGGTATGCACGGACAAGCAGTTGGACCTATGAGCTGTCTCAGTACACGCCAATCAGTGCTCAAGCTAGAGGGAAGGGCGCACCTTGAGATGGTCGTCGAGCTCAGCGCCCCCGTTTGCGTGCAGAGCGGGCGCGCCATCGGTCGGCGTAGGTACGAGACTCGGCGGGGGCTGGAAGGCCTGGTGGCTGGGCAGGCCCTTGTCCATGCCCGAGAAGTACACGTCCCATGACGAGTGCACAGACTTGGGATCCTGCCTCCAGAGCCTGTACATCTCCTCAACGTAGTACGCGTTCGTGCCGTTCGCAAACGGGTCGTTCGGCGAGGGGGGCTTGGCCGCGGTCGCGAAGGTGCGGGCGGCGGCCAGAGGTTGAACTCCGTAGCGGAAACGGGCCCCGTGCAGGGACTGCACGACGCGGGGGAGACGAGCGAGCCTGTGCATCGTTGAAGACACTGCTAGACGTCGCTCGCGGTGGTGGTGGAAAGGAGAGAAGGTGGGTGGGGGTCGGGTGCGACGACGTGGACGAGTGAGAGGTGGTGATGACCAGCCAAGTCCGCTTTTGGGACACTGTTGAGCCTGTCGTCGGCGCAGTGCACCCGACGTGACCAGCCTTTCGGACAAGCCGGCGCTCATTGGTCCGTCCTTGTTCCGCTCCATCCCTTACGCATGCCCTCGGATCCAACGAATCCCCGTCCGTCGATTGCTGGGCCATACAGGCTCGTAATACATGGTAGAATACAGCGTCCAGGGGACAGTACAAAGCTACACTTGAGAAACATCTATGAATACAGTGTTGTGCGTCAGGAATGGACCAGCCAATCACGACGAGGTCTAGAGAGCCATGGAGATGCCAACCAGCGCCGGCCAGAAGATGAACACCATACGGAATTTGAAGCGTTCCATGTCGATAGTCGGTCGCTTGCCAAGAGTCGCTACCGCGGCGCCCGTTTGCGTGTTAGTTGGCCGGTCGTCTTCTTCGATACTCAGCGGAGGCGCTGTTGACGTGGGGCGCATAGTGACTGGGGTCGGCTTGAGAGTAGAGACGATAGTCGCCCCCGGGAGAACCAAGGTGAGCATGGGCGTGATGTATGTGACGCTGGGCGCGGTCTCGTTGTGTGCATCAATTGTTAGGCCGTCAAGGGGGTAGATGCTGGCCATATCAGTGATGGTGAAGTCCGCAGTGTACACAGTGAGCGGTGGTTGCTGGCATATGAACCGCATGTGACTGGCGGGCGTGAGCAAGAGTGGCCTGAGGTCAGGAAACATCGGATACTGACTAGTCTGAGCCGTTATGCCTCAAAGAGGGAGATATCCAAACGTCCACAGACCTACTGGTCGGGTCGACCTGGTCCGCCAGGGTTGTTACAAAGGTCTGAGGACAGGAGTTGGTTTGGGCAACCCCACGTACAGGAGGGCTGAAGCACGTACGTCTCCAACAAACAGGTCAATCTTGATGGGTCCCATCTCCGAGAGCGAAGGCTCGGTACGATCGTTGACCCATTGAACAGTAGCGATGCGTCCAGCGCTCAGAACAGTACTGGCGACAGGGTTGGTGCCATAGATCGCAGCCTTGACAGACTGAAGTGAGACCAGAGCTAGCAAGACCAGGCGACGAAGCATTTGGCTCTCGCAGACTCCCAGAGTATCAGAACGCAAGTAGTCGAAATCCGCAGGAGGCTCTGTAGGACGTCCAGACAGTCACAGAGGAGTCGCAGAGAGATACCGCCTTTAGACCCGAGTAATGTTGCCCACGGGTGCTAGTATTGTCGCCGGAACCAAGTCAAGATCGAGTGAGCCAGAAGGAGAGGTCGAGGTGCGAAGGCAAGTTGGTTCCGCCGGCGTCTCCCTCGATACGCGTCGACACGCGACCGCGTCGTGGGGTTAGGGGTAGCGCGTAGTTGCGCCTCCTGAGGATCGTCGCTCGCCCTCATTGTCGACGGAGAGGAAGCGATTAGCAGCTGAGCAGCATGGATGAACCAGAGCATTGCGTGGATGCTGAGAGAGAAAAAGTGGACAAAGTGCCATCAGCGAGGCACGCCTGCGCTGGTCGATGTGATGGACATGCGCTGGTGGCTGAAGCTAGGACCCCTGGCAATGGGGGGAGAGGCCTGTTCCGGGGTCAGGCGATTTTGACGAAAATGTCCGTAGGGAACAGGCCTACTAAGCGCCCGTAAACGTCCGGACTGGCACAGGCATAGGGGGTCTCCGGGGCGACCGTGTCCGGACTACCTGCACAGGCCTCGGAAGAGCTCCCCCGTGTCCGGAAATGCTTGAACAGGCCTCCCATATCCTGTATGTCTTACTACTGGTGCAATCAAAGTGATACAGAACGAATCGGCAGCCTAAGAGTGCCTTCCCGCGAGGGCGCAGAGCATTACGGTGGGTGGTGAACAGGCCTCCCGGCCTCGAGAGCATGCTCTCATCCGGGCGCTCGCCTTCCAGAGCGATTATACATCAGAGTAGAGATCGGCGAGAACTTGCCCGTAAGAACCGAGAGAATCGGCAGCAGGTCGACCATAGGGGGCAATCCGGCCGGGGGTATCCCGATGGAGAGCCTCAGCAGCGCCGACAGCCCGGCCTGGAGCCCGGAGACGCCCAAGGATGTCCGGACTGAGCACAGGCATGGCGGGGGTGTTGGCCCGCAGCGTCCGGACAAATGCCACAGGGCTTTGGGCGCTAAAATCGCGATTTGTCCGGACTGGCACAGGCATAGGCCGGGCGAAGAGGCCTGTTCCGTCCGGATTAGGATCAGGCATGCCCACTCATTGCCAGGGGTCCTCTGAAGCTGAACTCGACGGGACGATCAGCCGAGAGCAGACATCGCTTGACAACTCTTCCACATCCTTTAGACCTCGTACCTCGCCAGCGATGCTCACGACTTTCTGAATTTCTGGGACTCTGGTAGCTTCCTTGAACTCTTGCTGGTATTGTTCTTGGTTACGACATGTTCCGGACGCTGCTCACTCCGCTGAGCGCGCGGTTCTCGCTCCCCTCTCCGCTCTCGCCCCGCCCTGGCTCAGAAGCACCCATCGAGGAGCCTGATGAGCTGGACCCGGAGGACTTTGCGCGCGATGTGCTCGTGGAACTCATGCGCAACTCGACGGAGCGGCTCAAGGCCGCGGACAGTCTGACGGAACGAATAGAGGTGTGTCCGTCTTTGCGTCAGATACGCTTCGGTGACTTGACGGAGACGTGTGGTAGGTGTTGAGCGAGATACACAAGATAATGCTCCAGGATGCGTGCACGAAGGACGTGTTTAGGGAGATGGACGGCTTCCTCGTCCTTATGAGCGTGCTCTCCACCATTCACCCGACGTTCTCCAAGGAGACGCGGGAGGAGGCCGCGAGCTCGGAGCTCCTAGAGGCGACGCGTCTTGTCTTCGTCATCCTCTCTGAAGCCTTGCACAAGCACAACGAGAACGCGAGCTACTTCAGGGTACGTGTCCCTTTCCGTGCCCAACCATGAGACACCTCCCTCATGATATGCACCACAGACTGCAGTCGGCCTCGAGTCGTTTGCCCAGGCTACGCTCGGTCTCGTGTCGGACGCTCGCACAATCAAGCAGACCGTCAGCTTCCTCACCTGTCTCGCCCTGCACAACTTCGCATGGAGCCGCTTCTTCCTGCACATCGCTGGGGCCGACTATGCCGCTGTGGACCGCAAGTTCCAGGAGTTCTCTACGCAGCTCGGCATGATCCACGTACCTGAGGCTCTGCGTGTCCTCTACGACGCGGTCACTCGGACGACGCAGGACAACGCGCTCTTGCGCTACATGGGCACTAAGCTACTGGAGCGGCTTACCCTGCACAAACACAGGAACCAATGCGTTCTCAGCAGTCTGGGTCTCGAGAGGTCGCTATTCGAGAGACTATGTTCTCCCTCTGGGCTGCCCAAGGCAGAGCGACAAGTGGTGCAAAAGCTACTTAGGCGGCTACTCGATCAAAATGTCCGGACAGAGGACGCGAGGCTTATGTTCCAGCGAGCAATTCGCCCAGATGACACGCTAGACCCTGACGTACTGGAGGTCCTCCGCGCAGGCATGAAGGTGAAGTGGCCGGAACACTTCTCCCTAGAGTCTCCTGCAGCCATCCGTGTCACGAAGACGGGCACACGAGCACTTCCGTCAACTGGCTTTACGTTCATGGTACGTAAGTAACAAGTGAGAGTCTACCGCGAGTAACTCTACCGTCCAGGCATGGCTCTGGATAGAGCAAGTTCCTCGAGACAAGAAACATAACTTGTTCTCCATAGTATCCGGAGACCGTGCTATCTTCTCCCTGAAGCTCCGTCCTGATGGTTCGCTTGACTGCGAGAGCACAGGGAACAAGGAGCCTGCAGTGTTGAAGGCTCGCCTCGCGAAGGGACGATGGACACATGTCGCACTTGTCCATTACCCTCATCGCGGGTCCAAGCCAACAATACGTAGGTCCTTCACTCAAATCAACCCGTGCGCACTGTCACATACGTGTTTCAGGGCTATTCGTGGATGGTACCATGGTCGACGCCGTAAACTGGCCCTATCCAAGAGGCGACGCAAACGGCACCGACCGTCCCTACACAATAGGCGACAACTCCCCCGACGCCTGCCTGAACTGGTGTCTCGCCTCAGCCTACCTCTTCTCGCAGCCCCTCTGTGAGTGCGCCCGGTAAGTACATCGTAGACGCGACGCTGATGTCCACCAACTCGCATTCAGCCGATGAGCTGCCGCGCTTCATTCACGACCTCGGCCCGCGCTACGTCGCGCGCTTCCAAGCGGCGGACCTGATACGTTTCCTGACTTACGAGGCCGCGACAGCCCTGAATATCAACCTGTATGCGCGCGCGGAGCAGCACAGGGGTGCTGCGAGTGAGGTGAAGAACCTGATCAACTCGTTCAAGCATGGAATCGGCATCGCGGAGTCGAGCATCATCTTCTCTGTATCGCCCGCGACTACGCGGTTCGAGGACAAGGGTGCGGGAGAATTGAATGACGCGACGATGGACGGGGACGTCTTTGTTGCGCGATGTAATGGTTTGGACTTGGCGATGTGGGAGATCGGAGGCGCAGCCGTGTCGTTGCGACTGGTGCAGCTCGCGAACGTACGTGATTGCGACGCTGTCCATTGCTGCTCTCACACCACTTCAGAACCCACACGAGGTTTCCCGTGCGCTCGGCGTGTTGACTGACGGCTTGCGAAATAGTTGGCAGAACTCTGAGGACATGGAGCGTCTGCGTGAGTGTCTCCTTCTGAGATGAGTTATCGCTTCAATGGATGCTCACCGCGGCAAATAGGAGGCTACGATATCCTAGCAGACATCTTGCGCAAGAAGTGTCATCATATCAACATGACTGGTTTTGAAACCCTCTTCGAGTTTCTTGGCATGAACTTCAAGTCGCCTGAGTAAGCATCCTACTTCTACGCGTGTCGGCAGCTCAACTGACCACCTGCATAGTCATTCGACCATAGTGAACACGGTGGCATATCGTGCTATCGCTCTGGACTTCCAGCTATGGTCTCGAACGCGCCATGAGATCCAGCTCGTGCATTTGGAGCACTTCGTGACCCTGCTGGATGCAAGCCGGCACAAGCGCTTCAACATGAAGCAGCGCATGGCGAAGATGGGCGTCGTCCGGAAGCTGCTCTTTGTCCTTCAGACCGACTGGTACAGCCAGGACATGCTGCCATTCTTGCTCGAGACTCTGCGCGTGGTAGCAGAAGCCAACTTCTCGATCGACGATGCTATCCGGCCGATCGTCTCTTACCTTGCCGCCAACCTACATGATAGTAAGTCCCGAGCGCGGCTCCGTCCGAGAAACATACTCATACGTGTAGACGCGAGCACTAGCAACGGTGCCAGCTCACCACGTTCCGTTCTGTCACGCATCGATCACCAGAACGCCCAATATAAGGCAGAGCAGGTGTTCAAGATGCTCGTGTCCATCCTCGATAATCCCACGATGTTCAACAAGTTCACTGCTGCTCTACCGCTCACCCGCATCTGTCTCCTACTCCTTGGTGACCGTCCATCGTCGCAGACGGCCACCCTCGTGCTACGGATGATCTCCATCGCCCTCGGGATGTCAACGTCGTTCAACAGGAAATTCGAGCTGGTCAGTGGATGGAACGTCCTGAAGTTGGTTCTGCCATATGCGTGGGACGCGCAGGTACAGGATGCGGCCTTCGACGTCATGCTGGGCAGGAGCCGCGATAAGAGGGAGATCGTACCGGCCGTTGTATGCCCTCATATCGTGCCCGCGGTTTTCGCCTCTTTGAGAATGGCTCTGGATTCCAGCCGAGTCTCGGATGATCCTCAGAGTACGCCTGGCTCAATCGTTCCACGTTTTCACGCAATTCTGACGAGGAGGTCCTTTGGCAGTCCGTGCGACAGCCACAGCGACGGTGGAGCACCTCTTGGAGGCCTTGATCGACGTTCACTCCTGTAGTCCTACATTCCGCGAAGTGTTCAAGTCGCATGCGGTCACGCAGTCCTTCATCGACGCGTATAAGATGTTCGCCACATCGGTTGCGCACGCTCTCGAGATCGACCAGGGTACTGTCCGGGTCCTGGAAAAGCTTTCTCACCTGGGCTTGAGCATCGCCCTCGACAACGCTGTGGCTGTTTCCCAGAAGCAGGAGGTATGCCTCTTCGTTCCCCTTTGGATCCGAGCTCATAATCGCAATAGATCATGGACGTCCTACAAGCTGCAGAGGCGGTTCTCAACCCTAGAGCTTCGCAAGAGACAAGCATTGACCCCGCCGCGGTTGTGGGGACGAAAGCGCGTCGTAGGCGGATGGCATCTGTGCGACTCAGTATGCAGCTCGGCGAGAGCGCGGTCAAGCGATCGATCATCCGCATTCGCGAGTGGCGCAACACGGTCATCGCGACTGAGAAGAAGAGACTGCGGAAGACAGTTCTCGACTTGTAGGTTCTCCTCTGACCCCTACTGTATTCAAGTGCTGACTTGATCTTGGGTTCATGATATAGGCGCGAGCATCACAGACAGGTAGCCTCTCTGACAGAGTGGTCTACGGTGCTCACAGCGGAGCGGGGGCTCTGGGCGAAGCCTGATGTGATCCCTCGATGGCGCCTCGACGAGACCGAGGGGCCATACCGAGTCAGGTTCGTACGCATACCTTCTGCAACCTCGTACGATGCTCAGTCTGTGCTAGGAAGAGGCTGGAACATGATGAGGACAAGTTGCCAAGCTCAAAGGTCGATCCCAACCAGCAGATTGGTGATGTGCAGGAGCTAGACGTCGACACGCGTTCTATCACGCAGATCGAAGTGCCGCCCTGGTCCGAATCGTATGAGCTGTCGTCTACAGATGTGGATGGTGAGGCGTCCCAGTGTTGCCCTCTATTTGAGCCTCACATGGCCTGTAGACCAGCTTGGAGAGGAGATTGTGGACGACAAACATCGTCGAGTGAGGCACGAGCTCGAACCGGGAGACGTTATCGACGCCGTCAAAACAGTCGCGCGAATATCAGGTGTAGACTCCTCTCGTGAGTTGTATCCGCTTTCGCATCGCATACCTTACTCACTGCGCACAAGCCGGGCTACTGATCTTTGGTCGGACGCATCTCTACTTACTCGACGGGTTGGTAGAAAATGACGACGGCGAAGTCATCGATGCGCACGACGCCCCACGGAAGCTTTTCTTTGTTCCTGGCAGCATCGTTGATCTAGACAGTCATCAGCGAGCGCAACGATGGTTTGGCAACAATCCTCCCACTGTGATGATGCATGCTGAGCACATGAAATAGGCCGCATGACCAGATCATGAGTTTCAGCGATCGTACATTCCTCTTCCGCGATGTCGCGTACGTCATTCTGTCCATTCCGTCTAAACTGTCGTCGGGACCCTCACCGCTGCACATCAGGTTGGAAGTCTACTTCCGAGATAGCAGGTCACTGCTCGTTGTGTTCCTGGATCGTAAGCAACGTCAGGAGATCACAGGCCGATTATCCAGCATTATCGGACGGCTTGGTGCAGATGTGATGACGCCAGGCCTGATCAAGTCGCCTTTCGTGGGGCGCTTGAGCGGGAAGCTGTCGTCGGCCTTCAGTGCGAAGGTATTGTCAGGCTTCAACCAGGACGAGTTGGCCATAGCACAGAGGAAATGGCAGTCAAGAGAGATCTCCAACGTGAGCTGTCGTCAGACTTCTAGTATCATGGAGTTCTGACATCTACCCAGTTCACCTATCTCAGCATACTCAACCAGGTTTCGGGACGTACCCCGAGCGATGCCACGCAGTACCCAGTTTTTCGTAAGTTCCAGTTGCGAGTACCATGCTTCAGGCACTGATCACCGACGCGTAGCCTGGGTTCTAAGCGATTATACTTCCGCCGCGCTCGATCTCTCCTCTCCACAGACATTCCGCGAGTGAGTAATGTTGCTTGTAGGCCGCAGTGATATTGCTCACTGCCCCTCAGCTTGACTTTGCCCATGGGTGCTCTCACTCCTGCTCGCCAAGAGGCCGCTCGATCGCGTTATGAAAGCCTGATGAGTGTCGGCGAGAAGCCCTTCCATTACGGGACTCATTTCAGCTCTTCGATGATCGTCTGCCACTTCCTTATCCGACTAGAGCCCTTCACGCACATGTTCAAGACACTCCAGGTGAGCATAGTATCTTCTGCGACAACTGTCTCTGACGGCTATCCGATGTAATAGGGAGGCGACTGGGACCTGCCAGACCGGTTGTTCATGTAAGTGACGCATGGCCTCAGCCTGGCTGCCGTCTGACACCCGTGACAGTGATATGAAGAGAGCCTACACCTCTGCTTCGCAGGATATCCGTGGTGACGTGCGAGAGTTGATACCGGAATTTTACTCATGTCCTGAGTATGTGCGGACTATATACAACCAGAAGTATCCTAACAGTTCCCTCTAGGTTTCTCGAAAACTCTGCCAATCTGGACTTCGGGGTGCAGCAGAACACTGGCGAGAAGATTCATGACGTGAAGCTACCACCATGGGCGAAGCAGGATCCCCTTCTCTTTATTGTAATGAACCGCAAGGTGTGTTGGCACGACTTACCTTCTCTCTGTCTCTGTTCACCCTGCGCACAGGCATTGGAAAGTGACTACGTTAGCGAACACCTGCCACAATGGATCGACTTGATCTGGGGTTACAAGCAAGGAGACCCCGATTCCTACAACGTGTTCCATCCACTGAGTTACGAGGGCGCCATCGGTACGTTGCTATGAAACCCTCTAAGCTTGACGAAGTTCCTCAGATATTTCAACGTAGATCTTGATGCAATTACCGATGACCTCGAGCGAGAGGCTACTGTTGGTATCATTCACAACTGTATGTCCTGCTGACGCTTCGTCGGTGCGAGGTTCTCATGTATTCTGGGAATCAGTTGGTCAGACTCCGCGAAAGATCTTCGCCTCACCGCATCCACCACGCAACATGCATGGCAACTCCTCTCTTCCCTTGGGCCTCATCTACGGAATTGCGGAGGACTATCACCTCCTGACTCAAACCTCACGTCCCCTGAAAGGTGCGCTAGTCATGCTCATGAACGGTGGCTGGGAGTCTCATGACTGACACCGTTGCGTAGACCTGGGGCCCGACCAACCTGTTCGCGAGCTTGTTCTGGACCTCATTGGGCAACAGGTTGTGCCGTGCCCAGATGGCACCCTGTGCGTGCCTTCGCGTCCTCACGAAGCAGTGCTGTGGGACAGTAGTCCGACGTCAATCGGTGCTTTGAAGGTCATCGTGGACCGCAAGGTACGTTCGATCAATCTCCTTGAGTAAGATATGCCGTGTCAACTGTAGTCCAGGTCTCTCAAGTTGTCGAATCAGCCTTCTGCTCTTGCGCCACATTTGCCGATACCGACACCCTTGTTACTGGTTCCACAGATAACATGGTGCGCTTATGGCGTATAGCGCGGAACGACCGACACCGCGACCAGCCCGTAGCGTTGCAGTTGACACACTTGATGCGTGGTCATACTGCGCGAATATCTTGCGTAACCGCCTCCAGAGCCTGGTCTGTCATCGTGAGCGGGTCTAAGGATGGAAGTGCTGCGTTGTGGGATTTAAACCGTGGCGTGTACATCCGCTCGATATGGCATGGTTCAGGAGCGGCGCACGAGGTACACCTTACTGCCGTGAACGAGAGCACAGTATGTGTGGTGTTTTGCATGTCCTGCAGGACCAAGACTCACGCATGCTGTTCACAGGGCTATATTGCTACGTGTTCGCGACATCGATTGTGGCTGCATACCATCAATGCTCGTCCTATTGCCAGCCTCGATCTGACCGACCTCGCCCCCTCACCACTATACCCTCCAATCACTTCGCTCGCTTTCCTCGAGCGAGACTACTCTCACTTGGACGTCATGGCTACCGGAGGGCCTGATGGCGTCATCTCGCTGAGAACATGGAATACCAACTCCACACCCGAAGGAGAGAAGGCGAAATGGGAGTTCACAACACTGAAGACGCTCAAGGTAAAGACCGAAGGCCACTTCAGGAGTTCGACACCGTGCGTGACCGCTCTCAAATTCGTTGGGTAAGCATCGGATTCCACAGCTTCTTCCTCCTTCACTCCTGACGACTCATTACCCAGGGAGTCACTGTATCACGGGGAAGACACAGGAAAACTATACGGATGGGAGCTCCCGGACTAATTGGTCGCTGCTGTCGATGCTTTCAGTTGCAACATTGTGGACTGTACCCTATGGATCATGCTATATCTATACCCGGATATTGTACTTCTAACTCTTCCCATGGGCTACCTACCGGGAACACCATGTATGGCCCTGGTGGAAAGGTAAACCTCCGAGTGTAGTGTGCGGGCCGGTGGCCGTCACGCTCCAGAGTCTAGGGGTGCTTCCGGACTTCCGCTGACCCCGACATGCATGGAACTGACGAACGTGCTTGAGGCAATTCCTTATATCAGGCCAGCCAAAGAGATATAAGGTACTTGCTCCTGCTCGTTGGTTCGCCATGGCTTTGCTGACGCTGTGTCTTGTCCTGGTTGCCTGGACAGGGAGCTGCTATGGGCGCTTCAACCCGTTGCATCATTCCGGCGCTGCTTCGCCTTACTTCGATGCGCCCTCGCAATTCGGCATTGCCCCGTCGACGCCTCCTCAATGTGTCGTAGACCAAGCTGCTTACATTGTGAGGCATGGCTCGTGAGATTCAAAGCTGTAACTGCGGAACAGCAGACGCTCACATAGACACTCAGACGTTTCCCTGAGCCGGGCTCTTTTGCTGGGTGGCAGGCGCTTTTCGCAAAGCTGCAGAACGCCACCTACGCGGCACATGGCCCGCTGGCGTTCTTACCCTCGTGGGTGCCGCCGGTGGACGACATACCCCACCAGCCGCTCTTCCTGTCCGCCACTGGCGCCAGAGAGGCATTTGACCTCGGGGTGGAGTTAAGGAAGCGCTATCGCTTCACGCCTGGCGGCAACAACTTCACCGTGTGGTGAGTCGCTCAGGACGGAGCACGCCTGCAGCGCTGTGATGAAGGAAGGAGATCTCATGTCTCACGCTTGACATGTTGCAGGGCCGCTGGGCAGCAGCGTGTCGTGGACACGGCCGCCTATTTTGTGCAAGGGTACTTGTCGCAGGGAAATTACATCACAACTCCGGCGAGGAACAGGGGAATCATCGTTGCGATGCCGGATTCAGTGAACTACACCTTTGCAGATTCCCTGACGCCCTCAACTGGCTGCCCGTCCTACAGCAGCGGTGATACCTCCATCAAGGCGTCCAACTTCCGCTCTACGTACCAAGGAAAAATCGCCGCCCGATTGAGCCACTATCTCGACGGTCTGACGCTTAGTGCCAGCGATGTTGGTATCATGCAGGACCTGTGCGGCTTCCAAGCAGAGGTCGATGGCGACACCCGCTTCTGCAGGATCTTTGAGGGTAATACCAGCACGCCCGCGATGGTTCGGAAATGAATTGACCTCGCTCTCGGAAATTCGCAGACTCGGAATGGGAAGACTACGAGTATGCTCATGACCTCAATTACTACTACGGGTCAGTCGAAGCGGCGCGAACACTTCATGTAACAACTCTGAGCCTCACTCCCGTTCCATGGCAGATCCGGTCCCGGCAATCCCTTTTCCGCGACTGTAGGCTTCCCATGGTTGCAAGCCGTGACCGCGTTGTTTTCGACTTCTTCTACCTTGAATGCAAGCCAGGCGGAGGGCGCTTTCATCCCGCCTCCATTGCTCATGAGCTTCACGGTGATTGATCTCGTGAAGAAGTATTCTCCATCCACGGCTCACCCACGTCCTTCAGCACGATAATAATCTACCACCGGTCGTCTCTGCTCTGGGCGTTTGGAATACGTCCGACGCGCCAGGCGTCTATCCTTTGTCCACCAAGGGTCCTGACCCACGCCGCACATTCCGCTCCTCGCGTCTCGTGTCATTCCGTGGGTATGTCGCTCTGGAGCGCTTGTCTTGCGACCCCCACCCTCCGCCCTCCGCCGTGCAACACAGCGCTGGGCACGTCTCCCCAAGCGCGGGTACAGGCACCCAAGCCCAGAAGTTCGTGCGGATTAGGGTGAGCAAGCTCATTGCACCCTGTACATCCTACGCCGCGCTTACGAGATGGGTACCATGTCCTGTGTCACGACAAACCCTGACACACCTCCTTGGCCGGACGGAAGATCAACGATGCCGTAGTACCAGTACCAGGCTGTACCACAGGCCCTGGGGCATCCTGCCCTCTGAGTCTCTTCGCGGCTCATGTGCGGAGGCGAGCTGTGGTCGCAGGAGACTTCATTGAGCGCTGTGGTCTACAGGGTGTGAAGAATGCTACCGGCGTTCTGGACATTTTTGCTAAGGTCCCTTCCGAGCTCGCACAATCGTTCACGCTCCTAGTATCTCAGCCATACGCTGTAGCACTATAGCCATCCTGGTCCCAGCCTATTTTCGTCAGCCTTGCTCTGAAGGTCGCGCGTTCCTATGCCGCACAAACAAAAGTTACCTGAACAAGTCCTTCGCGGGTGAGAAATACTTGGTGGGAATCAATATTCATGATGGACTTGCGACGGCTAGTATGCACACGTGCTACGTCAGTGTAATAATGATGCACGCCTCCTCGTGCTGGGATCCGTCTTGTGCTTGCCAGCAGACTTCTTGGGTATCTTTACCCAAGTCTCAACACATCTCATCTACAATCGAGCACATGATGGTTTATAAGGAGACGAAGCTCTGGGCGATAAGTCTGGCTATGGCGTAAGTTATAGACTTGTTATCTGATGGCGATCTCCGCGCGATTGGCTACGGAGGATCATAACGCTCATGTACTTATCCTGTCATAGCCTCTCCCTCCGCCCAATCCGTCCTCATCTCTCAACTCTCTAGAGCTCCTCCCCATCCGTCTTCTCCCTCTCCGTGTTTCTGAGTCTCTGCGATGTCCTGGCAAGGTGAGGCTCGCCACACCGGTCAGTGATCTGAACGTGCGCTTACCATCGATCCTTCCTGTGGCGGATGCACCATTCCATTAGCGTACGTCGACACAAACCTCGTCGGCAGCGGCAAGATCTCCAAGGCCGCTATCATCGGTCTCGCCGGAGGTGTCTGGGCAGCATCGCCAGGATACAACGTATGTACAATCGTGCTTTCCAACTGCTCGAGCGGTGACTCTGACGGTTTAGGCGTTCTCGGCATGCAGCTCTCTGCCGACGAGCAGAAGGCGATTGTGAATGCATTCAACAAACCTGAGGATGCCTTGGCGCATGGCGTGCGGCTGGCCGGACAGAAGTTCTTCACGCTGAGGGCGGACGACCGCAGCATCTACGGCAAGAAGCAGGTGAGCAATCGCTCTTCTCTCGATCTCCGGAGTGCCTCTCATCTTTCCGCTTGTAGGCCGATGGCTGCATCATCGTTAAGACGAAGCAGGCCGTACTCGTTGCAGAATACGCTGCGCCGATACAAGCTGCCGAAGCGACACCTGTTGTGGAGGGTCTGGCCGACTATCTCATCGGCGTCGGCTATTAGCTCGCTCCCCCTCGGATTGGAACTCATGACGCTGGTGGACGGTGCTGGTCATGACTGCTATCACGGATGAAGTCTAAACATCAAACTGTACTCGGTTCGCGCAATCTCGCTTTGACAATGGCACTTATGTATTTTTGCGGCATCACCACATCTGCTTATAAGTAGAGCAGTCGAGCCTGAACGTCAACTTACTCCTCGCCCCGGCTCGCATGAAGTCATCGCCTACTTATCTTGAATAACGTTCTCGTCAGTCAAGCTGAACCAGTGACCCGCGACCGGCGTTAATGATCACGCGAGACAGGAATCCATTGAAGCTGATGGAACTACCCAATACCTTCAGATGACGGACCGGTTACTGACGCCTCCTTGTGTTCGCAGCAATCCCGTGGTCACGGCGCAACGTTGAAAGAGGCTTTCTATCATCCAGGAACCCCGTGCGCTCCTCCACTGACATCCTGTCGGAGATGTGTTGCCGCCCTCACTATAATTACGCGAAGGTCTGAGTTCGCCGCACTTGTCGTCTCCCCCAACGTCCGCCCTACCCAGACAAGACCATGCCTCGTTTGCGTTGGCAGGCTGCGCTCGCTGCAGTCCTGTTGCTTGGTCGGTGCCCCCGGGTTGCTGCGAACATAGACTCGAGAGGCGCACCCTCTGGCATAACGAACAGCTCAGACGCCGTGAATGGGAAGACATTCGACTACATCGTCGTCGGGGGCGGACTTACGGGGACAACCGTCGCTGCTAGGCTCGCCGAGAACTCCTCGATAACGGTACTAATGATCGAGGTAGGCGGCGACGACAGGAGGAACCCAAACGTGTCCGACCCACGCAGATTCACGGACACCTACGGTACCTATCTGGATTGGTCATGGCCTGCCGATGAGGGTAAGGTCATCGAAGGGTGCGCACAGATTCAGAGATTCCCCGGCTATGTACCCTCCCAAGGGATGACTGAATGATTCTCCGCAGAGGAAAGACACTGGGTGGTAGTAGTTCTATCAACGGCGCTGTGTGGACGAGAGGCTCGAAAGAGCAGTATGACGCCTTCTCCAGGCTGCTCGAACCCGAAGAAGCTGACGTTGGTTGGAATTGGGACAACCTCTTCTCTTATATGAAGAAGGTGACATCCTTTCCGCCCCGTGATCGCGCACTGCGCACTGCGTCGGTGCGGTATCTGATGCTCTCTTGTTCCAGGCCGAAGGGTTCACGCCGCCGGACGCGGAGGACCGCGCAAAAGGCGCAGACTGGATCCCGGCGTATCATGGGCTCACGGGGCCAGTGCAAGCAACGTTCTACGATGGCATGTATGGCGGACCACAGCAGCAGGCCTTCTTCGACTCCATCACGAACCTCACTGGCATCTCGTACTGTAAGGATTCGAATGGTGGCACGCCTAATTGCGTCACGCTTACGCCTTCTGTAAGGCCATGATAAATATCCGGAAGGAATCATGCTGAATCTCTGTGGTGATTACTAGAGCATCAATGCGCATGCCAACGATAGCCGCTCCTCTGCCATAGAGGCCTACTACACACCGGTAGAACATCGAAGGAAGGGTTGGACCCTCCTCATCAATCATACGGTCACTCGAGTGCTCTTCAACGGGACGACCCTTCCCCTGTCGGCTAGTGGCGTCGAGTTTGCACCCTCAGATGGAAGCACGGGGCGTTTCAAGGCATTTGCGCGCAAGGAGGTAGTCCTTGCGGCAGGTGCCATCGCGGTACGTCGTGGTAGTACGATCACATGTCCATGCATGCAGTTCACACTAGCACTACGTATAGACACCGGCTCTACTGCAACGCTCAGGAATTGGTGACTCAGAGGCGCTGGAACCGTTGGGAATCAAGACACTCATTGACCTGAAGACGGTTGGTAAGAACCTGCAGGAGCAGGTTGGTATTCTTCGTATTTGCCCTTCGCACAAGCACACGTCTAATGAGAGCGGGCAGACCTTGAACATCCTTGGTGCGCTCGGAAAGGACTTCAATCCGGGTGGCATCGGTCCTCCAAACGCCCTTGCATTCCCGAACATCTACCAACTCTTTGGGACCAACGCCTGCGCGGCGGTACAGACGATTAGATCTTCCCTCACGACGTGGGCGAAGTCTCAAGCAGGTTCGGCGCTGTCAGCGGACGCACTTGACACAATCTTCAACATTCAAGCTGACTTGATCATCGAGCATAACGGTCGGTAGAGGGGCCATGCTCACATCAGGCCGTTGACTGATCAGCCGCATCCTGTGTTGCAGCTCCTGTTCTGGAGATGACCTTCGGTTATGGTGTTCCTGCGTCAGTACTGATTGAATCCTAGTCACTTCGACCGTCTTTCACACTCCTCTTAGAGAGATCGCCATTGTGCTCTGGCAGCTGCTGCCATTCAGCAGAGGCAGCGTCACCATAAATGTGCGTGCTTCACTGTAGGAAGCGAATATCCTCTGACCTCAAACCATTGGCCAGTCGAGCGATCCCTTCTCAAAGCCTGTTACCAGAGTAAACTACTTCAGCGTAAACTTCGACCTCACCGTGCAGGTTGAAGGAGCTAGACTTTCCCGAAGGGTCCTCGCTAGCCCGCCCGTCAGGTGTGTTAGCACCCATCTCTTGCTCATCCGTACCCGTCATGACTATATCAACCAGTGCGCTGTCTCTCGGAGAAAATGTACCCGGCTTCGACGTGGTTCCCAATAACGACGATAGCGGATCTTACCAGGATTGGGCAAAGTGGATTAACCAACCCGGGCCTAACGCCGGCTTCAGTTCCGTCGCGCATCCTCTGGGCACGGCTGCGATGATGAGGCGTAGTCTTGGCGGTGGGTCTTTTCAGTCCTGCTTCGTGGCGTTCGTGCTCAAAAACGTCCGGGCGTCCAGGGGTCGTGGATGCTCACCTGAAGGTGTATGACACAGCGAACGTGCGTGTCGTGGATGCGTCAATCCTGCCTATTCAGATTAGTGCACATCCGTCGAGTACGCTGTACGGCGTCGCGGAGAAAGCGGCGGACCTCATCAAAGCGGCGCAAGCAGGGTAAAGAGCTGCCCTAAGTCGCAGAGAAGTGGGGTCTCGAGGAGTTCAAGGTCGTCTAGAAAGTACCCTCATGTTTCATCACTGGACCTTCCCGCTATACACGCTGAGGCTACGGCTGTACGACGTGCGATAGGAATATCATAACCCCGCCTCAACTTCTCTCCCCAGTCTGAATTCCACTGGGAAATGCGTGTGGTCTCGATGCGTTGGCGAAAATGTCTCTGAGCGACCTGTCGCAGTCTGATGTGGAGGAAGTGCTGTGAGAGGTACCTACCCATTGATGCTGACCACAGCCGTACCCGAGCTCATAACCTCTGCGACGTGGCTCGTGTTTGTACATGTTAGAATCCGAGGGTTTTGCCAAACATGACAAAACATCGCACTCTGCTCGTGTCGCGGTCACGATGCGGGGTATGACAGGGTATGACCAGCTCTAGGCTCCTCTCCAAGTTGGGCCGTTCGCCCTTCTATCCACTATGACTGCTTACGCTGTAACTATGCAATCTGAAAATCTAAAGTTGTGATCTGTATTAGTCGCGCAGGTCCAGTCGGCATGACGCATGGTAAGGCTGTTCGTCCGACATTTCAGCGAGTGACTGATGCCCGGCCTTTCATAGCCAATCATTCTCCCTCCAAGTTTGCGCCCGCTATTTGGATTGCAGATGACACCGCCTGAACTGCAAGACACGGCTCGCTCGCTGAAACCGATCCCACTCCTGGCAAACGCTCTCTGTTTCTGCTCAGCAGTTCGGGTGACACCTAGCAACCACTTGCACGACGTCATCACGTTCCCGTGAAGCAACAGGCAATCCTGAAATGTCCCGAGTTGTGGATGTGGACATCGCCGCGACAATTTTTGGGAAATCTCCGCAAGAGTCGCTCGCAGCCGCTTCAGCCTTCCCTTGCTTCCAAATCCCATGCCGGGTAGTGCCAGTGCCATCCTGCGTGGCAGTATGTATCCAGTCCCTTATCTAAATCTTTCTTACTACAACTGGAGTTCTATTTTGTTCGTAGCAGTGGGAGACTGACACTCGTCTCTGCAGCCCACGCGATCCACGGACTAGGGTGGTATGTGTGGCCCATCTGGCCATCTCCACCCTAGTCAATTTTTTGTCCTTGGCTACATACGCACTCCGATGAGGCTCCAGCGAAGTGTACTGCTGGCTCCTTATCCGAAACATCTACTCCGAGCGCGTGAGCCTCTCGACCAGCCACTAGCGCTTGAACCGAAATCTGCCGGCGCTACAACCTCTGAAAGGGAAGCGCTCGACTTCCTCCCATTCGCGCCAGTTGAAGGACGCAATTCAAGCGGTGGATCGTGCGGGGGACATTGTGATCACTCGAGGGTGCCCAAGTCAGCCCGTCTCGTTGGCGCTTTCGACGATATTCTCAAAACGTCCCAGAGCGCTTCTGACGCACGGTTGGCGCCAACGGCCCCTCTCGACGCTGTGGATATCATCATCTGGAATGCCTGTCACATTGGCGGTACGGATGGCCCTCGGAATTGCGTAAAGGTGGACGGCGGCCTCTTCATGAATCGTCGCATTCTGACATATGGAACTTCCAGCTCCTGCCATATCACAGAAGCTCTCGTAACAACATAGAGCATGTGCAGAAGTGAACATACGCTATCGTGTTCCGGATAGTTGCGGCCAGCGCTGCGCGTAGGTTTGCGAAAAGGTCTCCAGTGCTTTCGCAACATTGACTGTCAAACCACACAGGGCGCGTAAGCTGCAGGCGTAGAGGTCTGTGTTTCGCCCGCGATCTTACATCTCCAGCCGCTGGTCGTCCGCTCTCGCGGATCTATGGTCGAATCGCCCCAAATGCGCAATGCTGCAGCTGCTTTGCGTAGGTATGTTACTGCCGGTGCGCATTATCAACACTACTACGGTCTGCTCGGTTGGATCTGTGCCTGACACAATATCGTATGTCGTGGAACAAGATACGAGAGCTGCAATTCTGGCGGTACAATTTGATGCTGCGACGCCCAGTTATCCGCACAACGGCTGGTGTCCGCCCTCCACGGCGTCTTGCTCCATGCAAGTCCACCTCCTCTGCCGCCGTCGCGCTCGACTGACGCTGCGTTATGGCATCGACCCGCGACGAACAGCTCCTACACCATCTCCGCGCCGTCTTCCCTGCATTGCCAGGAAAAACGAGGGCGCAAACGCCTTCAGAGACCCCTCGCAGACGCCTCGTCCACCTCTGTGGATATAAAACCTCGACGACCTCGCCACGGAGAACGGCAAGACAGCAAAGAACATCCATCGACATGATCGCCCTCACCGACATGGCCTGTGTCCATCTCCGCGCGGACGGCGGCGACGCCATCCTCACCGCCCGGCCGGTGGTGCGCGTCCTCTACGTCGACCAGGTCGCGCACGGCGGCGGGGCCCCGCTCGGCATCCCCGTCAGCCACAAAGCCTTCGTCTACGACGGGACGACCTACGTGTACATCGCCCTCTCCGCGTCCCTCTCCGCGTCCATCGGCGACGCCGAAGGGCAGCTGCACGTCGGCTCCGCCGTCAGGCTCGACCATATCCGCCGGATCCCGAACCCGCCGCCCGGCGACAGGTGAGCCATCCTCCTCTGCCATCACGGCGTCGGAGCGTGACACTGACACATACGCACCTCTAGCCCCGTCGTCGTCACCGCGTTCACGCTCCAGTACGCCCAGACGGCCGGGTGCGACCATCCCGACCACCCCGACTACCCGGACTCGCCGTCCCTCATCTTCGGCAGCCTAAGCCCTGGCGCCCCTAACGACCCGCACGGTAAGTCGCATCAAGCTCCCCAACCGCTATCAGATACCGGACACTGAACATGCTACCTTCTCTGCGCCGTGCCGCCCCCGCAGTCGAAGTCCAGAGGCTGAGCGCCGAGCGCGAGAGCCAGTACAAGAGGCGCAAGGTCCTCGAGCACATCCTGAAGGACATCTGCCTCAAGGACCTCGCCCCGGGCGACTGCGTCAGGGTGGCGCCCGCTATGTACGAGGCGATGATGCGGATGGCCCAGCTCACGGACTGAGCTTGAAGCTTGAGCTGTGGGCGTGGAGAAGGGGCGAGGTGAATGAACGTCGGGTGCGGTGGCCAGCCGCCGATTCCCCAGTCCACCATATAGATCGGTCGACGCTCTCCAAATTTCTTGATAGGCTTCGTGATGCTTGTACTCGTGCAAACAGTTCTCCAATTACTTGTCGCAATAGATTGACACGATTCTCTGCCACATAGCGGTGCACTTCCTGGTCCGACGGCACGAACCCGTTCGTCCACACTCGAGAGACTGAGAAGGCACGAACGACGGGCGCAGATCGTCCGAGATCGGGTATAGCTGAGTCTAAACTACAAACGATGCGATAAATAGCGTAACTTATGGTAGAACGCCTGCCTCCGCCGGGCTCAGACGCCCCAGCACGGGCGTGGCGCCCTTCAGCGGGTTAATACGACACAAGGGACCTACACAGGCCACACAGGAGAAGCACCGCTCAACCACACACCACGCGGACCCCAACACCTCGCGTCTTCGGTGTGTCTTCTCCATCTTCATATACCAGGACTCCGACACGCTTCGAGACGCCGTCCTGGCCCTCGGTATCGTCCGTCGTGGGTCGTGGGTGGCGGACGCGATCGGACGCTAAGGTGGCAGAAGCCGCTCCTTATCTGTGACGGTCCTGATCCAGATCTCCCCCGGCCGGCTACGTTGCCAACCACATCAGCGTTCTGCACGTCCGCACCGCACCGCACACGTACCTTTTCTCCCGCAGAATCCTGAAGACACTCCGCTGCGCCTCCTCGCGCGCCGCCCGTTCTGGGCTCAAGCCTGCGACGGCTCCGACGGCACGCGGAGGGAACGCCCCTCGGCAGCGAGCCTGCAGGTCCGCGAGGCCCTCGTTGGTGCCCTCCGCCTCGACGACGACGGTGCCGTACCAGCCAGGGTCGACGAACCACGCTCCGCCCGGACCCGGTCCGGGCCCCACGTCCCGCGGGACGACAATCCGGAGAGGCTTCCCGCTCGCCGGGGGGCGGATCGTGAACGACGAGCGGTGCACCCAGCGCACGACCATATGGTGGCCGCCCTGCGGTCTGTTCATTTCGCCGCACGAGGACGAGAAGAGAAAGGAGGTGTGGTCAGTTGTGGTCGGTCATCACGCAACGAGGGCAGGAGAAGGGAAGGAAAGGGGACGCACGTCTCGGCCTTCGTGCGGTCCTGGATGAGCTGCAGGTTCGCCGCGATCTCCTCCCCCCACGGCGCCACATCGATATGGCAGACCGGGTTTCCGCTGCCCATCGTGCGCACGACGCGGTGGAAGTACGACGGCGGGAACGCGAGCGTTGGGAGGTACTTCGGCAGGTCGCCCACCCGCGAATACGTGTAGTCCAGGTCCTGCGAGCGCGTTCCGATCCGGTAAGTACGATGCGTAAACGAATTGGAAGACGCCCGCCGCGGTTCACGGTGGATGGGGTATAACCACACCGGGCGTCCCGCGAACGTGAAGAGAGAGAGTACGTACAATGAGATATCCGCCGTCCCAGACCATGCGCCCGACGTTCCCCTCGTCGCCCACCGCGGTGTCCCAAACCACGTCACCCGGCCGCATCAAGTGCACCACCCCAGCACGCTTCAGCTCCTTCTCGCACTCAAGGACGCTCGCATCGGAGAGCCAATCTCCCTCAGGAGACGGCACGAACACCTGGAGAAGAGGCGCGCGTCGAAGGCGGAATAACGGCGAGTGGAATGTCCCACCACCGCTTCCACCATACACCGAAGGTGCAGCAGATGACTGACCGGGCATCGATGGGGCGCGGGAGTGTCCGTACACATGCCCGTGGTGCGAGTGGCTGAAGGACGAGGTGGGCGAAGGCGCGCGGCTCGAGCTGCGTGAAAAGCTCTTCTTCGCCGCCTGCATGTTATTAATCGACGTCGTCGACCTGACCGACGGGAGGCCGCCTCTACCGCGCTGGGGGCTCGTCGGGGCAGAAGTGGTGGCACCAGCATTAGCGCGTGCGTCCGCCTCGGCCTGCGCACGCAGGCGGAGGACGACGCGAGTGTAGGATCGGCACGCGCTCTGGAGCGATTGTATGAGGGCGCGCTGCTTGCGGTCTCGCTCCCGGTTCTCTGTCTGGAGGTACGTCTCCGCGTACCGTGCGAACTGGTGCGGAGGCAGAGAGACGCCGTGCATGTATGCATTTAGGTCCTGGAGGGGCGAGATCAGAAGGTCAGTACAAGGAAGCGTGGTCAGGCGCTCCCGCACAATCGACGCACCGAAAGAGTCAAGGTCAGCGGCTCGTTCTCCGCGAATGCCCAGCGAGCGTATCCAACCGTCCGCAAGTAGCGCTCGAGGACCAGCTCCGTCAGCTCGCGGCTGTCATACAAGCACAAACGAATCGCCTTGCAAGAGCTCGAGAGTGCAAGCCAGTCGTTGAAGGACAGATACGGGAGCAGCTGCACAAAAAGCGCAGGCTGCTCGACGTGCTTCTCGAGGGGGTAGAAGGTCGGTTCTTTCGGCTCCTCGGGCTCCGCCGCAATCTCAGCGTCTTCGTCGGTCGCGTCGGGGACGGGATCAGGAGCAGGGTCAGCCGCGGGTGCAACGGTCTCGATGCCCTCGGGACGCGACTTCTCCAATGCCTTCCCGCGCCGCCGCGTGCGCGCTTGGGCGTACTCCTCTGGAGATATCGGGCTACGAGGAGACTGGGGAGGTGGGGACTGAGGGGGAGGCGTCTTGGTCTGCAGCGGCTTGTCGACGGGTGCAGGCTCCTCCGTATGCTTCTTCCTTGGGGTGATAGGAGCTGAGCCATCGACGCTACGCGTACCAGCTGTCCTGGCAGGCTCGCGCCGCTCCTCCGGAACAGCATAGCTCTTGGAAGGGAGCGACTTGGCCTGCGGAGGGGGGCTACTCACCGGCACAGGCTGTTCGTGCCTCCTCCTCGCCGCACTCGGAGACGACCCGCTCGGCACACTCGCGCCAGGAGGAACGATACCCTTCGTCGCGCTCAGCTTCTCCATCTGTCGTTCGGTAAGCACTTTGACGGGCCGGCTGGGCACTGGCGACTCAGACGAGATGACACGCGGAGGAGGGGAGCGTATCGCCTCTGCGCTCCTACGCTCAGGCAGTGGTTTCTCGCTCCTGAGATTGATCGGTGACCCCAGAGCGGACGCAGACGCGGGCGCTGGGGCAGCCACGCTTCCATTCGCGGCTGCAGGAGGGTGAGGCTGAGACTGAGGCGCGTGCCTGGAGGTTGAAGTCGCGGGTGTATCCCGGTCCCGCACGCGGGACGAAGGCGGCGGGGGCGCGTCATCGACGGGAGTGGGCGGCTTGGCGCCGAGCGTCGTCGGCTGCACTTGTGGCGGAGGCTGGGAAGACTCGGTGACCCGTGTGACGCGCGAGCGCGACTTGCTCAGCTTCCGGGCGCGCGGACGCGGTTGAGGCTCTGGGGGCGTAGGAAGGCCTGATGACGCGACCGGAGGGCTTTGCAGGTTCGATGTAGAGGGTCGACGCGTGGCCGTCTCCTTCGAGGGCGCGACATCTGCAGTGGGCTCACTGATGCTTCGGCTCATGGCCTGGGGCGCGCTCTTCTCATCCTTCAGCCTCCTGTCCGTCGCTTCGGGCGATTTAGGGGACGTGGATCGAGGGGTAGGATAACCATTCACGAAGTGGCTGGAGCCATCGCTACGCGAGGTAAGCGGAGGTTTATCGGACGCGTCTTGAACCTCGGAGTCGAGCGTAGCGATAGCCATCCAAGCTTTAGGCTCTATGATCTCTGCTTCGGCCTCTGCAGCAGCCATAGCGGCGAAGATGAGCGGGCGGCCTTGTATCGGACCGCGCTGGGTGGGCGGATAGGGCGAGGGTTCGTGCCGCGAATGCGGGGGCGGGGGAGGGGGAGAGGTCTGGCGAGGCATTCTTGGGGGTGAGGGCGACTTTTTGGCTCGTGGCGGGGGCAGAGAAGGGTTCGTGGGAGAGCGTCTGCGGGGAATGGGATACCGGGTGTCCGATTCTGGAGGGAGCAATGAGTGATCGAGATCAATCGTCCGCGCAATGTTCTGCAGCTTCTGTGATCTCTCAGCTGTCCCCGACGGCTGCTGCAACTGTTGCTGCTGTTGTGACGGTGGCGCTTGCTGCTTCTGCTGTCTTGGCTGCCGGATCGGCGCAGGTTTTGAAGGGATATCGAAGGCGGCGGGGGGTGGAGCAGATGGTTTTTCGCTCGTTTTGGACGGGGGAGGAACGGAGGAAGAAGCAGCGGGCTTCGACGGGTGCTCGCTGTGGCTGGCGGGAGGATCGGGAGGGGAAGGGCTCGCAGATGCAGATGAAGAGGGCGCTGACGGGATGTCACCTGGGCGTTTTGACGACTTCGGGCTCGGCGGCTGCACGTCAATGGCTGCGGCCGGCGCAACAGGCGGCGTCGGGACAGGAGGTGTGGCTGCTGCCGTGGCGGGTGTCGTCGTGCCTGCGCTCGTCGCTTTCGTGTCTCCCGCGCTGGCGATGCTCTCGGCGCTGTCTGCGGCCAAGAGGGCGTCGAGGGGGAAGTTGAAGCCACTCAAATGGAGCGATTGCAGCTGCAGCTCAGGGGGCGCCCGCCGATCGCGAGGGGCAGAGCTGGAATGGAGTCCCTATACCAGCCCAGCAATCACCGACGTCAGCGATCGAATCCTCCCCCGGAACCGAACAGGACGCGTTGCCGGTCGCGCCGCCGCATGCGTCGAAGAGCAAGGCACGAAAACTCACCAGACGCGCTTCGAACTCTCTTCTCGTGTCAGATGCGGGTGCTTGGGCGGACGGGGGCGCTGCGGGCGCGGGCGCGGTGTGTTGAGGTGGTGACGGGGCAGACAAAGGAGGAGGAGGGGGCGTCGCCGGGGGCTGTAGTGCCACGCGCGGTCAGCACGAGGGGCTCGCTAGAAATACAAGGACGCGCAGGAGGGGATGGGAACGCGCGACGGGGGCACGGAGATGGGAAGAAGAGCTTAAATGGCGATCGCCTTGCCCTCCAGCAGCTTCTCTTCTCGACGCGCCCACGTGACCGCCAGAAACGTGGGCTCCGAGTCTGGGTCTGCGAGTGCCAGCGGGGCTGGGGCTGCCGCGATATGTCCGTGCAGCGCGGGCGTGCGCGAGTGGGAACGCAGACAGAGGCAGACGACGTCCGCGAGGCTCTCTCGGTCCGTTCGAAGTTCGCGCGCGCGCGTCGCGAGCCAACCTCCAGGACGCGGCGCGCGTCCCGCGCCCCTTTATTTCCGCCATACAGACGATCAAAGACGTCATCGCCGTCCCGGCCTCTGCGCGGCATGACGGGCTCATTAAACTGCCACCTCCGCCGACGTAATCCGCCCGTCGACCACAGGCACGCCCGTACGTCGCCCGCCCTCCCACTCGCGCGCAGCCCGGCATGCATTCCTGCCTCACCAGCTCCCTGCGTGCAGAATACAAGACAAAATCTCACCTTGGCCTGATGTGCGCTGCTCGTACTCGGACCTCCTGCTGGTGTGCTCGTGTCCGAATCTGACGTACTGCGCGCGACGGGCAGCCCGAACGCGGCGAGCAACGAGTACTTGCGACGCCGCGGTGGCGCCGCCCCTGTCGTCGTCGCTACCGAGCTCGTCGAGGGCTGTGATGTCAGACTCGGTGCTGCCGCCGGCTTCGCTGTTACGGCAGGGCTCGTGGTCGCCTTCGCGCCCTCGGACGCCTTCGACGGCTCAATTACCGGACGTGACGGGCTTGTGGGCCTCTCCGATTCCGAGGGTCGCGAGGTAGGAACGGGGTTGGAGGCGAGACTTGTCGTGGCGAGTGTATGCATCCTGGCGCGTTTCGGCCTCGAGAACTTGTCCTCCCCGCCTTCTGGGTCAATCACCACCACCGCACCAGTACTCGTACTTGCGGGAATAGCCGGGGAAGGAGAAGGGGCGGGAGCTTGAGACGCGGGGAACACGATGGGTGAGCTTGAGCTTGCTTGAGGCTCCGGCGACTTGGTCCGCGCCTGTTCGACATGGACAGGTCCCGACGTCTTCTGGCGCACTTCGTTATGAACTCGGGCCGGCGGGCTTGCGTCCTTTGACTTCGACGGCGAGCCCTGGGCGGAAGTGGAAGTTGAAGCGGACGCGGCGCCCTCGGAGAGACTTCGCGAGTCTTCGAGCGTCGGACGGTTATGAGGTGACGGTGTTGCGGACGAAGAGGAAGGAAGAGGTGCGTCCTTTTCATGAGCGTCGGCATCCGCGTCGACGATCCTCTTGCGCGTCACCTTCCGCGCGGGCAAGGGCACGCGCTCGCCGGCGGCAGGACGCACCTCGCTTTCCTTCTGCTGCTTTCCCAATTCCTCCTTCTCCTGCACCTTGCTCGATGAGGCCTCGGCATTCTTGCTGATACTGGCAGACGGTCCGTCCTCTCCGCGCGCCTGGCCGCTCCCGCTTGCCTCTCCAGTCTTGTTCGCGACGACGCGCTTCTGGGTGACCTTGCGCGCGGGCAGCAGTACGCGCTCTCCTTCGATGCGCGTCCCATGTCTGCCCGCCGTACTCCCGCTCGCGCCCGAGGCCGCCGTCTCGTCGCTACGCATGCGCGCCACCTCCGGCCTTTCTGCATTCTGCGCTTTCTCTGCCACCTTCCCCTTTCCCTCCTGCGCCTGCTCTGTTCCCCCTTCCTTCTCCTTCAACGCTGCCTTCGACCTAGCCTTCTCCAGCTCCCTCGCCTCCTCCCTTAACTTCCGCCTCTCCTCCCTCCTCTCCTCCCTGCCCTCCGCGCCCGAACCCGAACCCGAGCTCTTCTGCTGCTGCAGCCCCAGCGGCGCCTGTACCTGCACCTGCGGGGCACTCCTCTTCGGCGCGAGCGCGATCGGGCCCGACACCAACGGCTTGAGCTTGAGCGCAGACCCGTCTTCGCCGCGCCGTGCGCCGGTGAAGCGGGCGTACAGAGGTGTGTCTTGTGAGAGTGAGTGCGCGTGTGAATGGGAGGGGTGGTCTCTTGAGCCGGAGGGAGAGAGGGGTGCGGGTGCAGAGACGAGAGCGGAGGGTGAGGTGGAGGTGGAAGGGGAGGGTGTAGAGAGGGAGGTGGTGCGGTTCCGCCGGAGGTGCTTCATGCTGGTGTACAGTGGTACAGTCGTGCGGGCTGCTGGAGGGTCGTCTAGAGTAGTGGTCTGTTCAAGGTGAGGGGCTTTCCGGACAAAGTGTATGCGTGAGGACGAGGGACGTACTCGAACTTGGTTGTAAAGAAGCACTTACGAGAACGCGAGAGTGTGAACGCAACTGGGAGTAAGAGAGCCCCAGAGGTCGGAAGTCGTCAGAGGTAGGAATGTGTCGCGAGTGAGGTTCGTGAAGCGTTCTGCAGTCGTCTGTCTAGGTGCGTGTGGATGTCGTCAGGCCGGGGCGAGCTATATTCGTGAGCTCCAAGCCGAGTGCGTTTGTTCAATATGTGTGCTGCGCCGCGCGTGTGCAAGACTGGCACTAGCCCTAGCAGGTTCGATGAGGGTCCGGATGTTGTACAGCTGCAAAGTCCCGATATCTACAGAGAAAAGAGACGTCCCAGTAGGCTTTCAACAACAGAACCAGTGTAAAAAGCTCCAGATATCAGCCGCAGAGAGAGAAGCAGAGTCTTCCAGTGTTCCCGGATCCAAGGGATGGAGGGAGGCGCAAGAAGAGGAGTTCGCTCCTACCCGGCGATATCAAGCAAGCAAGTCAGTCGTCCGTTCAGACAGATAGAGTCGGACGCCGCGTGTTGCCCAGAGCGCGGAAAAAGAGGCTCGGCCTGCAGGCAGGCAGCAGAGAAGCAGGCACCCCCGGTGCAACGAGGCGGCGCAAGGTGACCAGGCTCTCATCAACCCGCCCCGGAGTCGGAGTCCGCTCAACATTGCTCTTAGCGCCCGTCAGGACGGGCTGATAAGATAGGCGCCCTCCACTTTTCCCCTGGGAGGCACGAGAGCCAATCAGGGCGGAGTGAGATGCGACGGCAGGAGTGATCGCGTCCTTCTCGGACTCGGACTGCTGCCCCGCATCTGCTCACGCTGGGACGGTACGTCCGACGCGGTCCACACTCTACCGTGCACTCGCTTAAGTGAGGGCTGCAGCGCTGCAAGTGCATCTGGTGACTGGCTTTGGGTTTACTGCTGTGATAGACTCGACTATATTTGGAGCGCGGGCACGGTGAGCTTGACGTATATAAGGACGGAGAAGAGGGCGCTGTGAATCAGAAGCCCGGGCTGCGCTATCGACCAGCCTCAAGGCGTCCCTTTCGACATATACACCGAGGACAGCATGGCGACGTTTGGCAAGGCTACGTTCAACGCGGCGAAGTATGCGTCCAGTGAGTCTCACACGCTATGCGATCGCTGCTGGTGAGGATTGACTGGGGAGGTATTATAACGTTGTGAAGGCAGACCGACCTACCCGAGGCAGCTGTATGATTTCGTCTTCAAGTACCATGAACAAGCGAAGGGCGCGCGATGGGACACAGCTGTCGATGTGGGATGTGGGACGGGTACGTCTGCGTATTTAATGTTGAAACCCACCTGGAGCTCATTGCAACTTGGGTACTTCCCCCATGCTACTCCCCGCCTGCTGTGGATTGTGGCATTGTGCACCTCCATGAACCATAGGTCAAGCCACGGTCGAGCTCACCCCCTTCCGCCGCGTCATCGGTGTCGACCCAAGCGCACGCATGATTGAGCAAGCCCGGGAGAGCGTCAAGTCGCGCCTCGCAGGGCTCGACCTCTCCTCGCAGATCGAGTTCGTCCAGTCCGCAGCCGAGGACCTCTCGTTCTTGCAGGAAGGGAGCGTCGACCTCATCACCGCAGGTATGTCTTGCCTGTATGCCCGGAAGTCCAAGGGAATAATCATAACTCACGACGGATCGCAGCGCAGGCCTGCCACTGGTTCAAGTGGGACAAGTTCTGGCCCGAGGTAGCGCGGGTGCTGCGCAAGGACGGGACGTTCGCCGCATGGGTACGTACCCCATGCTCTTCCACCGCTGCGCAAAAACGCCACAAGACCTGACTCTGACGCTGACGCGGATCCTCCGCTTCCCTTCCAGGGTTACTCGGAGTTCCGGCTGTCGCGCTTCCCGTCTGCGACGCCCATCATCAACGACTACGCGCAGGGGAGCGACCCCGCTAACTCGCTGGGGACGTACTGGGAGCGTCCTGGGCGGACCATACTCGATGAGCATCTCGTAGCTGTGCCGGACCCGAGGGAAACAGTCCCGGGCAAGTTCAGCGAGTTCGAGCGTGTATTCTTCACCGGTACGCCTCCCCCTCCCTCGCGTGGCTCGGTTCACGTTGAACAGATTGAACACTTACCAGGCTCGCACTACCCCGACCTCCCAAACCCGCGCCCCGTCATCCTGCGCAAACGCCTGACGTGGGAGGAGCTGCTGGGCTATTTCCGCACCTGGAGTCCGCTGCACACCTTCCACGAGAAGTACCCGGAGGACTTGCAGCGGCCGGACGGCGACATCGCGGTGCGGTTCTGGAGGAAGCTCAAAGAAGAGGTTGCGCGCGCTGAAGGGAAGGAGGTGCCGAAGGACGAGGATACCATTGATATCGAGTGGCCGTTGGCTATGATTTTGGCTAGGAGGGCGTGATTGCTGTATACCATGGTGCGTTGACAGTCGTCCTTCTGTTCCGACTTTCACTCACCTTCGGCTTCTGATCTAGAGCAGTTTTGCTATTGCTGCCGTCTCTCGTACGATTCCTGTGGCCAGAGCGCGCTCCAAGGGAAGAAGAGGTTTCTCAGAGGAAGTTATTCCCAGCGTTCCTTGATGTCGGACAAGGCACAATTGCGTCTTGAACTCTGCGCCGTGCGGTCGACTTGCGGTCCTCTCGTCTTACCTTCCGGCAAATCAAGTGTCCGTTCATATATCGACTCCCTCTGTTGGTAATTCGCCGGCATCGTATCGACCGACCTCGAGCACGATCGATGCCCTCCGGAGAATCCCTTTGCAACCCTTTGGGGCACAGTGGCGGTGCCGGTCAATTAGCGCTCTCTGCGTGCATCTCTGTCGAGTTGTCGAGGACGCTCTGCGTTCGACATAACGCGTTGGTTCGGTGTCGCGGCGTTGTGGTGGACGTTAGAAATCGCCGCTGCTGCGCGAAGGAGTCGAAGGGGGCTAAGGCTCGGCGCGAAATCACGCCTGAGTCATGCGATCTCTAGATCGGCACAGATCGGCGGCCCTCGAGAAGAGCTCAGTAATTCAGTTCCCCCAAGGAATTTGCGGGTGTAGCATGCGGTCGTGCGACAGCTGGACGAACTTTACCCAGCCGCCAAGCGTCGTAGGACGTCCAGGATAGCGAGGAGGACGTCGCGCACGACGCTGCACACGGCGGCGGAGAGGGTGGAATGGTGTTTGTCGTGTGCAGTGACGCGGAGAGGTCATGGGAGATGCTCGGCGGGAGAGGAGTGGCGCAGCGCGATCGCGAAGAGAGTGCCGCGGTGTCATTGACCGTCCGAATCAGGGCAAGAGCGTGCCCAGAATGGCAGGCGGTATATTGGAATGTGCGGGGTATGTCATGTGCTGCCCGCGTTTCTCGAATCCAACGCAAACGCAAAAACATGCCCGCCCGTGCGCGATTCGCCTTATAATCCGCGCACCCCCCTGCGCAGGCCGCGGACGCGTCTCCTGCTCCTCCCGTCATCCTTGCCGCCGCCGCTGACCTCGAGTCCGACGCACCCCCGCCATGCTCGCAGCCAACGTTCCCTACAGGATAGCGCGCCTCGCGTCCTTGTTCCTCACCTTCGCCTTTGGCGTGATTGGTTTCGCGATGGGCATCAACGCCCTCGTCAAGTCCAACAACCAGAAGGACTTGGTCAAGAGGGAGGCGCCCCTCGGCGCGCAGGTCGACGTGAACACCGACGACGTCTTCGACGTGGGCTGCGTTGTGACCGCCGTCTGCGCGGCACTCGCGGTCGTTTCCCTCGCTTCCATCGCCCTCCTCCTCTTCACCCGCGGAACCGGCGCAAGCAGCGTACCGCTCTCCACGCGCACACTGCCCCTCCAAGGACTCCTGCTCTCGTTCCTGACCATCTGGCTCTTCGCGTCATTGGTGCCGATGACGGACTTCGTCGCGAACAGGGAGGCGAAGGTCACCGCGACCCTCGGAGGCGTGCAGCTGCAGCCCTCCGTCATCAAGGCGGTCGAGCAGTCGTTGGGCGTGACCTCAGTGTACCACGAGATTGACTACCGTAAGTGACACGCATTTGTTCGGCTCGGATATCGGACGCGTTGCTGATCCGCGGGGTGTCGCAGTGAGGCTTGCCGTTATCCTTCCCTGGATTGCGTTCCTGTTCGGAGCGATCTCGAGTATCCTGTCCCTTCTTGCGGCGCGTCGTGCGCGTGCTGTGGCGGCCACCACGACAACCGGCCCTACGACCACCGCCGATCCCGCCCCCAGTGTGAAGGAGAAGGAGGCGAACGTCGAGCAGGTCCAGGTATAGGACACCCAGCGACACCCCCTTCGATGCCAGGTTCGTGATCCTGTTCTCTTTGCGCACCACGGCTCGCTGAGACGTATCTTCAACAGGTGATTGGAGTTCAGTACATACCCCTGATCACGACCTCTCACGAGGACCCCGTACGACCATGAGCCTCCGGCCTTATTGCGACTATTACCTTACGACGATCCTCACGATATCATAATTTGACCTCGACGAAGTAGTAATGCTTGTCGAATTCTGAGATCGGGGGTGTAATGCCACGCACGGTTCAGCGCGACAGTACTCTGGCCTGCTTGCGGTCTCCAGTGCGATGCGATAATCTACATAAGTCCAAATACTCAGCAAGATGCAGAACTAAGGAATGATTCGCCCGGTCGCGGCCTTGTGCTATGATCCTTGTTTGTCCTTGTTAGGATCGGAAGCCATTGGCATCTGTGTCCCGACGCGTACGCCAACTTCACCTTACACTCACTGCCCAGGTACTTCTGATATCTACCACTATAATGCTTCCTTTGCAGCTCCACGCTGCGTGCGCTGGAAATGCTCGGTCGCATGTGACAGGATAAGTATCTTGTGCACCTCCGAGAGGATAGCACGGTGTCACGGCAGCTGATTCGCGTGAAGTAGTCCATGCCGTCGATATCATTGTGCTGAAGCCACCCCCAGCTTTACACAAGGCCGATATACCGAGGCATATCTCCACAGGCTCAATGATATGCGGCCTTTGCTAGCAGCGGGAGCCACAGTCTCCCCTGGCTGAACTACGACCTCGCCCGTCAGAAAGGGGTGATTTGGGTGCATGAGGTGCAGGAGCGAGGGCAGCACTCGCCAGGGCAGCCCACGCCAGGTACAGTATTACAGCGACGCTTTTGTTCTGCGCGGGTCCGCGAGGCGACGCATGGTTAGCCACTTTGACCTAGGCTCGCGTGGCATCCAAGCAGCCACACAGGCTTAGCCCGCCACTCATCATGTCAAAGCGCATGAATAGCGAGTGCATATATACGCCGTTTTAGCCATAACATGCCTTGGCCTTCGCTTCACCTCGCAAGCAGAGTTCTTTCTCGACTTCTCACCTTCCCACCAAGCCGCCTACAAGGTACGTTCCGTCCTCCGTCTCTGTCGAAGTGCGTGAGGACGTACTGACCCTCGTGTTGTTTGCGTAGTTATACGAGATGCTGCTCTCGACAATGTCCGCAACGCACCGCTGTCTCCTCGTCAGCGAGATCTTCCAGCTGATCGCAGAAGAGCTGTACGAGAACGGCGGACTCAGGACGCTGACCGTGCTCGCTAGGACGTGCAAGGTCCTCCATGAAGCGGTCTTGCCGGTGCTCTGGAACTCGCTGGAGAGCATCGTGCCTCTACTACGCCTCTTCCCGCCCGATACGTGGTCAGAGATAGAAAACCCCGACGGTGAGACGGTCCTGGTACGTCCATTCCTCTGTATATCTCACTCCGTGTCCTTACATTCCCGCGTTCACAGAGAATTACCAAGCCCGACGCACTGGAGTGGACCCGGTTCAACCACTACGCCCCACACGTCCGCAAGCTCATCTGGAAGGACCGGTCGGACGTCTCCCTCCTCGCGCTCTCCGCTCTCTCCGTCTACCGCCCGCTGGACAAGCCCCTCCTCCCCGAGCTGCGCTCGCTCATCTGGTGCGAAGAGCGCGCGCCGTACTTCGCGTTCGTCCATCTCTTCCTCTCGCCGACGATCCGCGAGCTCGGGCTCGGCACGACCGACTTCGAACCGGACGTAATCATGGCTCTCATGGAGAACGCGGGGCGGATATGCACACAGATCGAGCTTCTGACAATCTGCACGGGGAGGATATCTGATAGCACGCCGGAGTGTACGGAGGCGGTAGGAGATGCGTTCGCGCGGTTCATTCGGGCCACGCCGACTCTCAAGGCGTTCAATGCGGAGGTTTACTTGCCGGCTACTTGTGTGGAGGCTCTCGCGGCGCTGCCGAGGCTCGAGGTACTCGACTTGCATATGCGGCCGGAGGATCTGGAGAAGGTCGCTGCCTCTGCTGCTTGCGTCTCGCCCAAAGGCTACTGGTTCCGAACCCTTGCGCTGTTGTCGCTGTGCGTCACCAGGCTCGACTCGAGCACGAAGACGTTCCTGGAGGCGATACAGAGCCCCGCTCTCATCGAGCTCGCGATCACGACGCTTCGTCAACCGGATGCATTGACGCTCAGGCAGCAGTTCGAGGTCCTTGCGCACGGACCGTGGCGCGACAACCTGATGACTCTTCTCTTGGACTTCGACCAGCCGTTCAACGAGAACGCCCCGCCACCGTCCCTGGACGTCGGCTATGCCCTCCAGCCGCTATACGCCCTTCCCGTCATGGATACACTGATCATACACGGTCCCACTGTCTTCGTCGATTCGAGCACGCTCCGGTCGATCGCGAATGCATGGAGCAAGCTCGAGATCCTCTCCATGCTCAGCTGGGACGTCCACCCAGCGACGGAGAGGTGCCTGCAGCTGGAAGACCTTGTGCCCCTCGCGCGCAAATGCCCGGAGCTCAATGTCCTGGAGTTGCATCTCAACGCCGAGGCCGTGCCCGACGAGGCCGCAATGACGCGCCTCCTCCCGGAGCCGTCGCAGAGTCCGCTGCGGTCCCTCACTGTGTACGACGCCCCGATAACGCGCCCGCAGCGCGTGGCGGACTTCCTGGAGAGGATGTTCCCGGAGGTGCATATGATAGACTACCGCGGGGAGGCGGCCTTCCCGGACGGCGCGCGGGAGAGGTTCGAGATGGGTTGGCGGGAGGTGCAGAGGCTCCTGCACAGCAAGTTCGCGGCGCGCAGTCCTGGCTTACCTGCGTGCAGATGCGTCGGACTCGGTGTCAGCGGCGAGGCTGCATGATTCCCTCCTGGTTTCGTTGTTTCTGCGTCTTTCCTTTGGGATCTGGATTTTGGGTGTATAATATGTCACGCTCCTTTTGGGATTCTAGTGCCTACTACTCATGTTACGCTCCTTTTCCATGCAATATACGTAGACGTTGTATGCTTCACGAACCTCACGCCCAAAGGCCACATCGTTCTGAGTTGTCGTACTCACAGACAGCCGGAAACTAGGAACCTTGACAGGAAGCAAGTGTTGCAACGCTCAGCCACCCGCCCCCGCATGGCTTTGTGGGCGCTCGCGCTGCACTCTCCAGGCGACTTCGAAGCGCCTGTTCGCCATCTTCCTTTACTTCGTCGACGTTACCCTGCAGCTACATCTAGCCACATCGACGAAGAATCTACATACCTCTGACGATCTCAACGGACTAGACTCGACCACTTCAGGTCTTTCTTGCTCCGTGCACTGGCCACTCAAATGGACGGTAGTAGCCAGGCCTCTTCAGATCCGAGCCTTGCCACTCGTCGCAATCGCACGCGCCGCCAGAGTCGCTCAGCCCAGGGTCCAGGTGCATCGGCAACTTTGGGCCCGCAAAGCGCTAGCGAACGCATCATACAAGCATCATCGAGCCAATGCAGAGACAATCACAATACAGTCTCAGCAAATCAGGCTCGCGTCGTGAGACGCGTTTCGGGCCCTGTCACGCAACGTCCAAGCAACCAACGTCCCCGAAGCACTTGTCAGGTCCAAGCATATCGATCAGCAGGTTAGTATACGAAGTATCCTGATTTACGTGGAAAATTACAGCTTTCAGTTGTTCCTCCAGACATCTCTCACTGCCAAAGTACTGTGCTAGGTACGTTCCTCGGACTTCGACACTGGCAACCCTGTTTGAGTTTGCCAATGAGTACTAAGCACTGACGTCTGTCCTGATTGCATGATCAGAACAAGTAGCACCCCCGAAGGTCTCTGCGATGCACCGTTGCATCTTCATCGACGAGATCTTCCGCAACATCACAGAAGAGCTCTTCTTGATGCATTGGCACGACGCCCTGGCAAAGCTCGCAAGAACATGCAAGGCATTGCATGAAGTCGTGCTGCCAGTGTTATGGAGGCGTCTCGAGGACCTCCGTCCTCTCGAGCGCTTGGTTGGAAGAGTTGTTGGGGTCAGAGAACTTCCAGAGAACTCCGTGTGTCATCTCGCTTCAGTCGCGGTCGACGTCCTCTCCTTGCTCAATGTTGTTGTCCACAGCACGAAGATCCACCCCCAACGGTCGGACGGGCACGGCTCGAGGACTACATGACACAAGTCCAGGAGTTTCACTGGTCGCACGGCTGGCATTGGGACGGCCTGTGTGAGCTTGCTGACACAGTACTTGCCTCGGAGCCCCAAATCTTCCCGCAGCTGCGCGTCCTGAGGTGGGTTGACACCCGGGAGGACGCCTTCCCTTACATCCGCCGCTTCCTTGCACCTACCCTTCGCGACTTGTGCATCTGGATGCCGCACTATACCTTACCCGAGATCGTTGCTCTCCTCCAAACGGCGTCTGTTATATGCACCGAAGTGAGGACTTGCCACGTGCGTATCAACAACCAGTGGCGTCCGCATATGTCTGTTGTGCCAGAAAGCTCTCTAATGGCTGAACCCCTCGTGCAATGCATTGCCAAGATGCAACACCTCAGGGAGTTCGCCGCAGATATATGGTTCCCCGGCGGCTTATTAGCACCATTAGGAGCGTTGCGGGGGCTAGAAATGCTAGAGCTGACTTGCCCCGAGCTGGTGGTGCTCACCTCTGGGCCGGCCATCATGCGTCTCTCTGGTCAAGAGTGGTTCCCGTCTCTCCGTCGCTTGTCGCTCTATCTGCCGCAGTTGGACAAGACCTTCCTCGATTTCTTGAGGTCCATACAAAGCACCCGGCTCGCGGAGCTCGCGATCAGGGTGTATCGCACACCGAGTGGCGACCTCCTCCAACAACAGCTAGCGGCAATCGTCCGCATGCCGTTGCATCACACCCTGCACTCCTTCTCCCTGTTATGTGTAAGTAAACCCGCCCGCGGCCAACCACGTCTTGTCGTGGACGCAGGACATGCACTGCGACCTCTCTACTCCCTACCCCAAATCAAACACATCTCTCTCCATCTCAACCATATCGCCGTCGATTCCTGCGCCATCAACGACATCGCCCACGCTTGGAGCGAGCTCAAGACGCTCTCCCTCCTTGGCAGATACGCGCACCCGCCTTCCAGAGACCGCCTCACCCTCCAGAACCTCGTGCCGCTAGCGCAGCGGTGCCCTCAGCTCGCGAAGGTGGCGCTTCACTTCAGCGCGACGTCGCCGCCGAATGAGCGCGAGCTAGCACGGCTTTTCCCGGGACCCTCGCGCTGCAGGCTACGCAAGCTCGTCGCGCACGACGCGCCAATTGCTGACCTGGGAGGTGTCGCAAGCTTCACGAGGAGAGCCTTTCCTGAAGCGCGCGACGTGTCGTACAAGCCCCTCGAGCAAGGACTGGGTCGTCGCGTTGGGCGGCGGCCAGTAAGCTATGACGAGGAATGGGAGACAGTGAGAAAGATGCTGCGGGGTAGGAGACCCGCGGGGAAACAAGAGGACATTCTAGACGGTCGGGCGCATACGAGAGCTTCGATCTTTTGGGACGGCTTCCCATACGCATCGTCGCTGTTTGACTGAGGTCACCGTTCATATATAGTCTCTCGGGTACGGTTCGCAGTCGCGCCTTGCCAGTTGTAATTATTTCATCCCGGTTGTACCACACCCAATGTACAGTACCCGACCGTACGCGTTCCTTCGTCGTTCTGTATGGACTCGGGCTATGTAGAGAATGTGGAATCAGGTTGCCCTTGCAGTCTTCTGATCAGTAATGCATGGCGATTAACATCCTCTGGTGGACGGTTGATACTGCCTATTGGGATGCGATGGTTGTATTAGTACTGTATGCCTCACTTGCCCCGCATGCACACTCGTTCATCGCTCTCACATAATGCGTTTACATGTGTCCTTCTCTGTTGTTAGCCAACACCGCACGGGTATGCATTTCAAGTGACCGTCGTCGCGTACATCGCGGTCACCATTTGCGGGGCACCTGATCATCACAGATTACCGGGCTAATTAGCCTGGCATACTGGGCCGCAGTGGCAGGCTAAGTAGCTCGAAATCCCCTATGGATTCGCACTGCCAGTTCGCACCGCCGTTAATTACGATAAATACCTGCAAAGGCAAACTGTAGCAAAGGGCTAGATAGAGATCAAAGAGGAGATAGATAACGGGACAGATCTTGAGTAGATAAGCCGCCCGCCGTGATTAGATTGCACGCCGCCGCCGGCGTTGAGTATCCCATCAGCGCCCGCCGTCCCATCATTGCTGTCGGCAACGGTGACCCCCCCCCCCTCCCCGTCCCGCGCCCGTGTGACGTCGTTGCCCACGGCGCCGCCGCTCCGTCCCCCGCGCGCGCTTGCTTGGCCCGCCCTTCCCAATCCGGCAAGTCTACTCAACATCACCCCCTCCCTCCCCCCTCGGATGCCTGTATCTCCCCTTCCCCTCCTCGGAATCGCGCCATTCTTTTTGCATATTGTTGAGTATGTATAGAGCTACGTACTCCGCTATGTCCGGTGTTTGTACGACTACTGGCTGTGTTTGTATGGGGCTACTCAATAATGGCCACCATTACTAGCTAAAATCGCACCCTGTATTGATCTACTATGGTCCCCTCTATGTCCAGAATATAGGCCCAGATTCTCCTATATTATATCTATCAAATGAACCCTACTGCACGAAATTTGAGCCAGTACACGCTATAGGAGCCCCTGTCTTCCTCGCCCTAGACATACCTCTAAAGCAATTCGTCCACTGACGTTGTAACCATGGCGCGTTGTGGCGCGTATATTGGAATAGGCTCTGGTATGTCTACGTAATGTATTGGTACAGTATCAATGGCTCCAGCAACCTCTGAAGGTCAGGATGCACATGTGTACCGGGGAGGTGCATTTCTGACATAGAATATGACATACCGATACGCACACACGGTGCATAGCTCTCAGTGATGCACCATTGCGTAGCTACAGTA